>OX578149.1:60318735-60506235 GCA_951213105.1 Amaurobius ferox
ATCATGGAGTTAGAGAGATTGTTTACCTCCATTCCTGAAATGGAGGTAAACAGATGTAAGAATGCATGTAAGAATTAAGTAAGGAATTAAAAATTAGGTAGGAATTTTGTAGGTCATTCGCTTTAGCGACAGAAAATAACCTAACAATAAGACTCACACTTGAAATCATGGAGTTAGAGAGATTGTTTACCTCCATTCCTGAAATGGAGGTAAACAGATGTAAGAATGCATGTAAGAATTAAGTAAGGAATTAAAAATTAGGTAGGAATTTTGTAGGTCATTCGCTTTAGCGACAGAAAATAACCTAACAATAAGACTCACACTTGAAATCATGGAGTTAGAGAGATTGTTTACCTCCATTCTTGAAATGACGGTCTATTTTATTGTCGCCATTTTTACGCTGTTTTATTTAGGTTGGTTTCTCTGAGTCAAATATTGAAATCAATTTTTGAGCCACTTCTATCGAGCTGATTTCTTTAAATTTTACACACATACGTATTTCCGGCCACACAATTTGCTACCATAAACCTTCGGGTTGGTCGTGTGGTCTGGGTCTTCCACACATACGTATATAAATTTTAAATATGTATGTATGTAAAATTTAAAGAAATCGACTCGACAGAAGTGGCTCAAAAATTGATTTCAATATTTGACTCAAACAGAGAAACCAACCTAAGTATAAGTGCAACAAGAAAGATCAATCATGCATAAAGCATTGATTATGAAACACTTTCCAACTTCAATGCAATTTTATTTAAACATCTCTAAAATGCGATACATTCTTCGGTAATATTTTAAAGATTATCATAATACTACATTAATTTATTATATTTGAAAACTTAAAACTTCATCGAAAAAAATGAACTTCAATCAAATGACAGCATTGAAATATACATTGCCTGGTTTAAGCATCTCTAAAATACGATACATTCTTCGGTAATATTTTTTAAATTATCATAGTACTGCAATAATTTATTATATTTGAAAACTCCACCGAAAACAAATTAAATTTATTCAAATGACGTTATCGAAATATAATACGCCTGGCTCTCTCTATAAAAGCATCTTTTCTTTCATAAACTTTTTTTCATTCATTTCATTCATCACAATACTGTAATAATTTATTTTATTTAAAAACTTAAGACCATGGAGGTACAAGTAATTAAACTCTATGCTTAAAATTTCATCGAAAACATCGTCCTTCTCTGTGTAAAATCAATGAATGTTGCATTCATATCAGTTATATTGCAGACTCCATGAGCAAAATAATTTTGCGTTAAAGAAATGCAGCAATTCTTATACAACTTATTCTACTTTTTTTGGTATTTACATTCTCCATAAGTGAAAATTAGGCTTCGTTGTGGAAATAATCAAAGTTGGATGATCATTTAAACTCAAATATATTGTAATTGCGTTGTTTCAGTATGTAGATGCACAGAATTTAAGCAAAAATAAAGCAGTTTTAGGACGGATAAAACACTGAATATTAATTAAAAATAACTTTAAAAATCACTATTTTGACAAAAGATGGATGCCATATTTTATTTTGAAGTGTGTCACGTGATCTATTCATATAATGGTCACGTGATCGCTTCATATGAAAGGTGTAATTATTATTTTAATTTTTATTTAAAAAACTACTGAATATAGTTTGCTGAATTCTTTTTTATGTATTTTATGGGATAGTTTAAATATTTCCTAAAACTTTCGAAGCAATTTGTGAATTTAAATCCGCTTAAAAATGTTTGAAAAATTAGGTCCCATAGGGTTTTATGTATTTCATTTCTTCAACCCGGGTTAAATCCTAAACTAATTAGGTGATATTATTCATTTATATTCCCATAGGTCCCACAGACCGTTTGAACAACATACTAAAATTTCCTGTTGATAAAGTCATTTTTACGGCAGTTTTCATGCTAACGGACAGACAGACAGACAGAATGAACAAAGTCATAAACACTTTTCAACTTTGTTGTAAAGTATTAAAAAATGATTCCTGCAGCTTTAATTGGGGTTGTGATACAGGGGGCTGAAAAACTCATGTTACGGCGGAAAGTAAATATACATTTGGCAGCTCTCGCACATTTTCATTCACATTTCATCACCGTTTCATTTTCATTACTTGTCTCGGAACGCTGCCGCGTTTCTAAATCTACCAAAGCTAACGGAAAAATCCCGGATTTCTAATGTTTTCATTTTAGACTGTGAGACAGAAGATAATAATCGAATTTCTAAAAACACTAAATATGTACTACGAAACATAAAAAGTTTAAAACTTTACTTTGGAAAAAATAGTAAGTCATTTATTAGCAGGACTGAAAATATATTGCAGTTTTTAAATATTTACACTTTTAGAGGTGCCAAGTTAAGTAATATTCAATGTATGAAGCGAAAGTAATCAAACATAATGTTTCTAAAAGAGTGTTTTTGAAACAAAATCTTTCGAATTCTTAACTTAGTTCAAAACGCCCATAACGACGAAATATAGAAATTAAAATTTTCGAAATTTTATTATTTTAGGGGTACTAATGACTAAAATATTCAAAATTTTTAGTTAATGCGAGACATCTGATTCAAAGCGACATGTGGAGTTGAAAGTATATAAACAAAAGTAATGGCTAAGAATTTCAGTTGTTTTAGGTTTTGGTGGACCAGTTAAAATGGCCTCCATTTCCGTAGCAAATCAAGTTTTATCGTTGAGAACATCATAAAAAAATTACCATCCCTATAAAAATAAATAATAAGATATAAAAAAAATGTATTCCCAAGGATCAGAGAAAAGGACCCGCATGGGGGATGTTGATTTCGGACTTCGATGACGGCGATATTCGGAGCGCTTTTAAATGACGCCATCGTGCAAAGTATTTTTTAAAAATTGCAAAAACGCTGCTAAAAGTTACTTTACTCGACCTGTCGTGAAAAATTGCAGTAAAGCAATTGACATACTTGGTGTTGTTTTGAATGATTCCCCATCCCAAATATGCATTCAAATTTCTTAAAACTGAAATTTTCTTAAAAACGGTTGATTTCAGACGCCTAAAAATGGTTTCATTCAAATTCTTGGATATTGACTACTCTCGTCACAAAATTAAGCATTTTATAGTTAATTTAAATTTTAATTATAAAGCTTAAAAATTATCGCAAATTTGGTAGCATAGCTTTCTCCTTTTACTGATAACATCCTTTAAAATTTGTAGTATCCCATGGGTGTAAATACAATTTAGTCTCTAAGGGTGTAAGAGCCTTTATCGTATTCACCCTGCTCGATTCACTGCTGTGCGTTTATGCAGCACATACCGTAGTCAAATAGGGGGAAGGACACGCGGAAACATTGTTTCCAAGATTTCCACTGATTAAGCGGATGTAGAAAAATCTTCTATTTGACGCTAAAGACTAGACTTAAACAAATAGATTTGACCTTTCTAAAAGGAAACTTGCACACTATGCTGTCCCTCGTATTAAAAAAAATCTATCTCTTACATGACCGATTTCTGGAAGTACTAACATATACGAACTGTGTTTCGATGCCTGGTGACACCTAGCTATAGCATATCTTTTTCTATAAATCTGCGTCAGAACAAGATAAGATTTTAAGTGCAATGAATTTTTTATTTCGTTAGCTCAATCTGATTAAATAATAGACCCAAAGAAGATAATCGGTAAAATCATTGCTTTAAGAAAATAATATAATGAGAACTTTAAGAAAATTGATACCGAAATGTCACAATAACTCTTTTAAAAATAACTTACCAAGATACTGTATGGTCATAGACAAAGTGGTACATGCCAAAACTTCTAACAGAAACCGAAAAAGAACCTCAAACATCTGGGAGACTTTCTCATTCACCAATATGCATTTCTGTCGATCGTCCAAAGTGGCCTAAATATATTGAATCTAAAGAGAAAGAGAGAGGATATCACTTATGCTTAGGGTAACCATACTTCCTTTATCTTTATAAATTAGAACGCATGCCAGCCTTTGCCCCCTATTCCTCTTCCGATGGCAATCAATTTCTCTTTCCACGAGTGCTAATTTCTGCGAGGGTATATTTTAAACATGAACATTTAAATCTAGGTTTAAACCTAGATATTTGAACCATAGTCACCTTTATCTAAAATGCCCGTTCATTTCCCCCTTTTCTATTGTTAAAAAGTGGAAACCACGATATACCTACAAATGAATATGTATCGTCATCTAGCGCTGACAGCTAGAACAAGATGAAGATTTAAAAGACTGTAGACGATATGAATTTGATAGCTTGACATTTATACATTGGTAGATAGAAATTTCAGCTTCGCTGAGAGTTATTATAAAATTAAATCTGATTTGAATTTGCATACAATAAGATGTAAACAAACATAGAAAAATTCTTTAAAGATATCAATATGAAAGTTTTAATGAAACCATATGAAAATTTTAAATTTATAGTGCTATACAAAGTATATAAACCACAGCTAAAATTTACCATGTTTGATTGTGTAAATTAGTAGTGATGTGAGTTTACACAATCTTGTTTTGATCAATTGCTCATAATAGAGTTTAATAGTTTAATGTGCGGTAATTATACAAGTATACAAAGTTTCTTTGAAAAGTCAACAACTTCTTAATAATTAAGAACAAGGTAGATTTAAAATGGTCACACTTCAACCTAGGTATGTTGACAGTTTAATTTGTGCCGAAATTATACACGTATACAAACTTTCTCTGAAAAGTCTCTGCTTTAATCTTTAATAAATCTTTCTTTTAACACTTTACAACAAAGTTGAAAAGTGTTTATGACTTTGTTCATTCTGTCTGTCTGTCTGTCTGTCCGTTAGCACGATAACTGCCGTAAAAATGACTTAATCAAAATGAAATTTTAGTATGTTGTTCAGACGGTCTGTAGAACCCATGGGAATATAAATAAATAATATTACCCAATTAGTTTTGGATTGAACCCGGGTCGAAAAAATGAAATACATTGAGCCCTATGGGACCTAATTTTTCAAACATTTTTTAAGCGGATTTAAAATTCACAAATTGCTTCCAAAATTTTAGGTAATATTCAAATTGTTCCATAAAATATATAAAAAAAAATTCAGCGAAATATATTCAGTAGTTTTTTAAATAAAAATTAAAATAATAATTACACCTCTTATATGAAACGATCACGTGACCATGATATGAAACGATCACATGACCCACTTCAAAATGATATATGGCATCCATCTTGTTTCAAAATCGTGATTTTTTAAGTTCTTTTTAATTCATATTGAGTGTTGTATCCGTCCTAAAACTACTTTATTTTTGCTTAAATTCTGTGCATCTACATACTGAAACAACGCAATGACAATATATTTGAGTTTAAATGCTCATCTAAATTTGATTATTTTTACAACTAAGCCTATTTTTCACCTATGTAAAATGTAAACAGCAAAATATATAGAATGAGTTGTATTAGAATTCCTGTATTTTTTTAACACAAAATAATTTAGTCCATGGAGTCTGCATGGCTGATATGAATGAAATATTAATTGATTTCATAAAGAGAAGGACGATTTTTTTCGATGAAGTTTCAAACATAGAGTTTAATTTTTTGTAGCTCCATGGTATTAAACAAAATGTTTAAATAAAATAAATTATTATAGTATTGTTATGAATGAAATGAATGGGAGAAAGTTATGAATGAAATCCTGTTTTTATAGAGAGATCCAGGCGTGTTATATTTTCTATGACGTTATTTGAATTAATTTCAGTTGTTTTCGATGAAGTTTTCAAATATAATAAATTATCGTAGTATTATGATAATTCTAAAACTATTACCGAGGAATGTATAACATTTTAGAGATGTTTAAACCAGGCAATTTATATTTCAATGCCGTCATTTGAATGAAGTTCATTTTTTTCGATGAAGGTTTAAGTTTTCAAATATAATAAATTAATGCAGTATTGTGATAAGTTTCAAAATATTACCGAGGAATGTATTGCATTTTAGACTTGTTTCAATAAAATTGCATTGAAGTTGGAAAGTGTTTCATAATCAATGCTTTAAGCATGATTGATCTTTCTTGTTTAATCTGCTTTAACCCATTTCTCCCGACGATTGACTTCCGAGGGAAATTCAAAAATACTTATACAGTCTTTCATGCTATTTGATGTACAAAAGGACACTGTACAATAAACCATAGTAAAATCTATATATTTCAATTTAAAAATACAAGAAAATAAAAGCAAAAAATTTTGAAAACAAGATTGAAATGAAATAAATTTAATGAATCTTCCAAGATAAAACACGCATTCAAATGGGAAAACAACAACCTTATTTTAGATAATAACTGGAACCACCTAGTGGTCATTTTTGAGTTGGAATGGTTGCCTATTTTTGTGTGTGTGGGGGGGGGGAGGGGAGAGAGAACAGGCACTTTAGATAAAGGTGGTTATGTTTGAACCTAGGTTTAAACGTCTTTTGTCGCAAGATAGTACGTCACAGTTTATTCACTGGAATTTTTACCACGACGCATTCGCTTCACGTCTTTCTGTTTTCACATCATTTTTATCACGTCCGTCTCGCTAAAAGAATACAGATCTTGCTAACAGTGATGGATGCTGAAGTTCCACGCTGAATTATAGAGCCATTACATGGACGCTACTCTCCTGCTGTCTCTTGTTTTGGCGAGGTATCCCCGGAGGTCGGGTCGCTTTATCTCAACATGCTCAATCATAATCGGACGCCATTCCTCCATGTTCGGAGATCCCGATGTGATAGGGTCTATTATAACTTTCATATAGCTAACTAAAATCATGGAGGTAAATAAAAAGAGTTAAAACTCATTTTGGGAAAATGCCAAGATAGTTTGCAACGAGTCCCACCTGCATTGCATATCTATAATGAAATGATCGTATAGAATGAAACAATGTTTATTTAAACTGTTAATTTTGAAGAAAAGAATCATCACTGCAAAACAAATTAGATCTTAAACGAAATAGAATATTCTTATTTATTCACATTTATTTTGCATTTCAATTTAATTTTGTCTCCTTATACTCTGTACCCAGTTCTACAACTAGGAGAAAATACTTATTACTTCTACTCATAATAAGGAAACTTTAATTAGACAGCAATCTAAAACATATATATTAAACACTATTCTTTCAGACGGCCTAGATCAAAGGAAAATAAGTTATTCACGCAAAGCCATTTCGGCTCCATCGCACTAAAGACACCACCGATTTTTGTTGTACCAAATGTTGTACGTATGCAGCATGACAAAACCATTAACCTCGGCTTTTATTCCTTAAATTTGATCTTAGACATATATAATAAATTACAAAGTTGCAGACCAATATTTAATTCATCCAATAATATTTAATTCAATCCAAAACTAATTGGGTAATATAAAAGGTACAGAATTTCATGAAATTGATTAAAATTTTCTGGGGATTAAATTTGGAGAAATACAAAATTCAAACTTTTATACGGCCTCCGTACAAAAACATTTCCAATGAGTAAAATGGGCCCCATACACTAATAAGGTGATGTACAAAATTTCAGCATTTTATCATAAAAAGTCCCAGAGATATGTTTAAACAAAGTTGGTGAGAGATTAATCACAAATTAAAATGTAAATGTTTACAGCAAGAGTGCAAATGACGCAACGCAGAAAGGCATCCTAGGTAAATAATATCTGCCTCTTATCTTTAATGGATCCTTGGCATGGATGGAAAGCATTTTGAACAAGCTTTGTAATCTTTGTGCAAAGTTATTATTTTTACACAGTTGTAGTTACTTTTGAACCAATAAATAGCAAAATTATTAGTTATTTATGTAATCATTGTTTTCTTTCCTAATTTGTGTATGACCCCTGAAGTGTAATCTGCCGACATGATTTTTCCCCTCTGAGAACCCATGTCGATGCATCGAAAAGTGGTTTAAGTCAGCATTTTTGTCTTTTCATATCACCGGGACTTTTTTATGATAAAATGCTGAAATTTTCTACATCTCCTTATTAGTGTATGGGGCACATTTTACTCATTGGAAATGAGTAAAATGTGTTTTATACGGGGGCCGTATAAAAATTTAAATATTTTATTTCTTAAAATTTAATTCCCTTGAAAATTTTAATCGATTTCATAAAATTCTGTACCTTTCTTTTTACGCAACTTTGTAATTTATTATATATGTATAAGATCAATATTTAAGGAATAAAAGCCGAGGTCAATGTTTTTGGGACACCCTGTATATTTAGTACATAGACAAAATTTTACTCTCTGCATTATTGGATTATAATGGTAGGAAAGGTATCGGTACTATTGTAAAGTTAATTATCAAACACAGTGCATATTTTAGGCTTTTCCTTTCTGAATTAGCTAAAAGAGTTTTTCTCAATTTATTTCATGAGTAACTGGAGATTTAAATTACACAAATTACACTTAAAATGCCGTCAAATATTCCAAAACTGTTATATTACAAAATATTATCGCAATATTTTAAAGACGATTTTGCAGGGTATCAATTTTCTATGCTTGCAAGGTATCAGATTAGAAGGCATCAGGTGTATTGTAATTTATGGCAGTTATCAGTTTTCAATTTGATAATTTAATTTTTACTAAAATAGTTTGGGAATATTATAATTAGATTAGATATATTCTAAACTACATCAAGTAATTCAAAACTTGCGAAATTACAGTTTTAAGAATATGTTTCTGTTGGAGAAGCATTAAAAATATTTAATAAAAATAGCTGTGATACACATACACACAAATTGATTGGAGCATTTGAAAAAAAATATAGAAAAATATCTTACTTGGTTATAATTTTGAGAAGAAACCTAAAACATCGAATGTGACTATTTAACCTGTTCGTTGATTTCTATTTTTTAAAAAAATAATGAGTTGAGAGTACTGAATTCTTATGCATTTTGCTAAATTAATTGTTAAACGGCAAAACGTGACTTCAAAGTTTAGTTATTGAACTGCAGATGGATGACGCGTCATAGAGGATTATTGTTAACATAAACAAATATTGGACGTAATTTTAACCAGAAGCACTCTAAATTAGGTTTCAAGAAGCATTATTAATTTATAATATAAGCACTTTAATTTATCTGTCTATCGATCTATCTATCTATCTATCTCTGGGTAACGTTGCTACAAAATATTGTCAAACGTGTTTCAATCACGGAGAAACATTACAATTTTTATGATATAACCATGGAGCTTTACGTAGTGTATGACATCATATACTGAAAGTGAGGCCATGATGTGAGTGACCCGTTTCTTACGTAATGCGTGACTATAATTATTTCTATGATGTAACTATGGAGCTTTGCATAGCGTAAGACTATACTAAAAGTGACCCTGATGTTATTTTATATCTTATCATTTTATATATTTTATTTGAGATACCACGCAACTCAGAGTGGCTAACTTTATCTCACGTCCCGCGCTCGCTTATCAACGAAACGCGGGATACAGTTAAGCCTGGGTTAAACATTCAAAATAGTTCAAGCTTCTTCTAACAAAAGTAGGAAATATTATTCTTGCGTCTTTTTAGTTTATTACTTTTAGGACAGAATACTCACGGATCTGACTAGACAAAAATTGGCAAAAATGTCACCAAAATAATAAAAGTGTCGCCAAATTGATAGAAATGAAGCTAAAGCAATAAAAATGACGACAAATTGATGAAAATTCAATATCTTGTAAATAGTATAAGAATTTACTCTAACAATAACCTATTTCTCTGGCCGTAACGCTTGAAAGACTCTGGCGACAAATTTTGGCGGCATATCACCAACTTGGCGAGTTTTTTAAATGTCGACAAATTAATAAAAATGACAATAAATCAATGGAAATGACGACTAATTTATGAAAGTTCAATATCTTGGAAAGAACATAGTAAATAACCATAAAAATAACTCATTTCTCCGTCCGTACGCAATGCTTGACGAAAAATTTAGCGGGATGGCGTAAACTTGGTGCCATTTTTAAATATTACTAGATTGACGAAAATGTCGCCAAATTGATAAAAATATCACCAAATTGATAAAAATGCGCTAAATAGGAGACAATGCTTTGCAAATTTTAATTCCGTCATATGACAGGCATACCTTCTAGTTGGATAAGATTATTACAGTGAAAAGTTACAAATTTATAAAAGTACTGTACCTGAAGCGACTCAAAGGTTGATGGGTACACATGATTGTCCCAGTTAGTCATTTTCTTAGGCTTCTTTGTAGAGAGTCTTGTCCACACAGAGAGATTTAACTTTCCAAATAGATAAAGATATTGAGAGGCTGGCCGTAGACTTATTTCATTTTGTAACATTCAGGCGGACGATTGGATAAGGCAAGTCCGGATCTGTTTAAAAATATTTGATGTCAGAAATATGCTTATACATTTTATATTGGGATTCATTAGAATATTGCAGCTTTCGTAATCTTAGATATTTTATAAATATTTCTACGATTGCAAAGTTATTATACAATATTTTAGAATTGGACTATTTCTTACACTCGAATGTTTTATTAATAATTTATTATTTTTCAGTAAAAAGTTGCTCTAAGTATCATGATGGTGTCATTTCTATCTTTTTCAAAGGCTTTCTTTGTCGCTTTATTCCTCTTTGAAAGATCTGTAAATACCACACACACCCTTTTTAAGTTGATGAATTTAACTTTTTTTAGTAGACTTGCATTAAAAGCTGTTTTCGGGCATCTACCCCATGGAGAACATTGTTGTTAAAATCGTAGAGTACCAATTAATATCATACTGTTTCTTCAATAACTTGAAAGCTATTTTACCGTTTGATTTAGGTATAAGATTCAATTAGGAAAATAATCTATTCAGTTTTTAACTTTCTTCTAAATGTAAAATTAAAAGGCGAAAAGCACTCTCATTCGTCAGACATAGTGACACAGCCACAGACATATTTAAAGTGGAAATATTTAAAATGTTATTTTCCAATGAGACAGAGATAACTATTTGAGATTGTAAGCAAATACTGGAAGAGTGTCACATCTGAAGAACTTATACTCTCCGTTAGAAAACAGTAGTACCATCCACTCGCTCCTCTAGGCATAAATTTGGAGTTTATTTGTTCAAGTCTTTCGAATTTAAAGATTTTGAGACGTGAAGACTAACAATATACGCACAGGCATCTACATCACCTAAAAATGTACGTTTCGAGCTCATGAATGCTTGGCGTTTAAATTCCGGGAAAACTCGAATTTAGTCTTCTATATATATGAAGGAAAAGAATTGAGGATGGTAAAAATATGTTCTATAAAGCTAAATAATGCTATCGAAACACATTTTGCAGTTTGATACCCAAATATACCAATAACAAATTTCGGCACTAGTGATAAATAGGGCTGGCTATGCGAGACTCCTTGAAGTCATAAGTACTGGAAAATAGTGTGTCCGAACACACTCCGGATGATTACTCAATTTTTACTCAACATTGTCTGAATTTCAACATGTTACTTACATTTATATTTTATATTAGCTAAAAGAAACGTAATTAAGTCGTTGATTAAAGGATCAGTTTATATTTTAATATACATAGGTCAGCTATATCTTAGCGGTAATGGATCAGTTATGTCTTAGTGGTAATGAATCAGTTATGTCTAAAATTTATAAAATTCAAGAGAATGCCCAGCTATATCTATATGGAAATATGGAAAATTTCAGCATGACACTCATTGCAAACGATTGTTTTGAATATGCGTTAATATTTACTTAAATATACCATATTTGTATAATTAAGAAAATATATGAATTTAAATGTGTTTATTTCTTTTTTAAATATTTAAATGGGATAACTTTATTCTTCTTTTACTTTTGGTACCCCTACTTTGATGATGTCCTAAGTGGCTATTTAGATTACCTATTGGCTAATTCAGTCCCGTTCACACACATGTAATACGCAGTTGAAAGATACTCACTTCCTGACTGGACATTTTGCTTCATCTGTGTAGGATAGATCTCCTAAGACGGCCTTGGACTGGGAAATATAAACATTCTTTGAGTGCAGATTTAGGTAGTAGAGGCCTTTCAGCACGTCTTCCATCCACTTTTTTGTCAAATGGAATTCTTTTTTGTTTTCAGAGAAGACGGATGTACAAAGTACCAATTCATATTTTTGTTAAAATATGGTATTATAGAAATGTCCCATCCTGAAACATGAAACTTATCGATGAGAGACATGACATTATCATGTTCCAAAGTTTGCCAGATGAATAATTCGCCTGGTTTTGCCCAGATCCGCCGCTTTATCTTCAGTGCCATATATTTTCCTGTGACTTTATGCTTGATTGGCCATATTTCTTCAACATTATCCAGATGTATGAGATACTTAATATCATACTGTTTCTTCAATAACTTGAAAGCTATTTTTGTGATGCTTTGTTCAAGACCAATCATCTCATTGAACGGTTGCCGACTTTGACGTAGCATATCCAAACTTTCTGACTTACAACTGTAAAATACTTGTTCACACTTTTTCTTAATTGCAAATGTTTTTATCGTGAAGGTTTTATCATGAAAGTTTTTATCATTGAAAGAAAATGAATTATTTCAATAAAGAACTTTAAATATGCATTGTTGCTAAATGAAAGCTTGTAATAACGTATTGTTGAAAACTTACAATTGATTAACTATTGTTTAAAGTAAAAATCATTGTTGTAGTCGAAATAAGCCTTAAATCACAAAATATTGGGAGTTATATAACCAATCACAGCCCATTTTTTTTCGGCCAATCAGTGTCGTTGAAAGATGAAACACTTTGTGTGCTACATATAGAACATGGGTAGTGAGTATTTAAATAATCATTCGCTTTACCATTCATGAATCAGAGTAAACAAAAGCTGAAAATTGAAAATACACTCTGCAAGGAAGTATATGCACCCTTAAAAATTTGAGCCATAGCCGCGAAACTGGGCTGGCAAATGTCGTTTTAAGAATTTTACAAATGATCAAACTGTCAGCGCCAATGATGCTATATGGCTTATGCAACGCGCATGAGAACGACGCATTATGTAACATTTAAAACGACCGGTGTTCTCACTTACGAGCAATTGAAACTGGATTTAATGATTTGATACAGCAAGTTGTGTACAAAAATGCCTTTGAGACGTACTCGACGGCGCTACGAAAAATTGTTGGATTTAGAGAGAAGTCGCTTCATAGGCCAAAGGTAAGTTGGCTGGTCCTACTGATGTATCAGTCGCCAAATTGGTCAGAGCGATATAGCAGTTGCTCGGTATTGAAAACAGTGGATCATCGAAGGCCATCGAGGAGAGATTAGATAGAGCAAGAACGACGTTAAACCTGACAGTGTTAACTAGTTCTACAGAGAAAGTCCACAAGATATCGGGTCGGCAATGACCATTATCTTTTCGAATTACGTCGTCTGCTAGCTAGTATGTATTTTGATAAGAAAAAGAAATCGCTACATTTTTAACGAGCGATTTTTGCCGCATTTTCATTGCTACAAAGTAGTAATTTTGAGATATTTTTAAACGGAACCTTATTAACACTTTCCAACATAGTTGAAAAGTGCTCATCACTTTGGTCATACTGTCTGTCTGTCTGTCTGTTCTTTGCACGATAACTGCCGTAAAAATGACTTTTAAAAAAATGAAATTTAGTATGTTGTTGAGATTGTCTGTTGGACATATGGGAATGGAAGTAAATAATGTCTCCTAATTAGTTTCGGATTTAACCCGGGTAGGAAAAATGAAATTCATTGAACCCTATGGGACTTAATTTTTCAAATACTTTTTAAGCAAAGTTAAAATTCACAAATTGCTTCGGAAATTTTAAGAAATATTCAAATTATCAAATAAAACCATATAAAATTGGTAAAAAAATTTCAGCAAAATATGTTGGGAAGTTTTTTAAATAAAAATTTAAATAATAATTACATCCATATTATATGAAGAGATCACATGACTCATTGCAAAATAAAATATGGCTTCCATTTTCTTCCTCTGTGTAATGTTTAAAGATCGTTTAAATTTATATTTAGTGTTGCATCCGTCATAAAATCGCTTTTATTTTGGGATTTTGGATATTATCTGTGTATCTACATTCTATGTCAAAGCAATTACAATATTTTTGATTCTACATGATTACTAAACTTTGATTATTTCTACAACGAAGCTTAATTTTAATGCATGCAAAATATAAATAAATCAAGAGATTATAAGGTGAGTTGTATAAGAATTGCTGATTTTTTTTCACGCAAAATTATTTAGCTCTGGAGTCTGGAAGATAATATTAATGAAATATTCATCGATTTTACATAGAGAGGCAGACGACTTATATTTAGATGAAGTTTTAAGTTTTCAAGTATAATAAATTACTGTGGGACTGTAATAATTTAAAAAATATGTATATGTAAAATATGTATGCGCTGAATGTATCCCTTTTTAGAGATATTTAAATAAAATTGGTTTTCAGTTGGAAAGTGTTTCATAATGTAAAATGACACTTCTGCAGGATAAGGCGGAGCACAGAGGATCTTATAAGTTCTCTGACTTTTTTGCTCTGTTTTATTTAGGTTGGTTTCCCTTTTTGCTTGGATCAAATCTTGAAATCAATATTTGACCTACTATCTATTTTTGACATAATACCGTGATTCCACAGTACGGATACCAAGCCGATTTTTTTTTTAATTTTACATGCATACGTATTTGCGATGACAATACATTTAATAAAATGAGCTGATCCCCCTTCTGGATTCTGACCTCTCGGAATAATCTCGGAAAAATCCCATTGTTGTAAGTTAGTTTAAAATATATATCTCTTTTATATAAATACTAGCACCTATTACCCGGCGTTGCTCGAGATTTACCATGCAAAACTGCGATAAAAGTTACACCGGAACACATAGGGCCGTGAATCTTATACATTGTTTTTTCACTGTGAAAGAAGTAAATTCATTGCATTATGTAAGAAAAAAAAACATTGCATTATATAAGTCATAGCTGCATAAGTAAGAATCTTCCTCTTAAAATGCTGATAATTAAATAACCATTTTTAACACTTTACAACATAGTTGGAAAGTGTTCATGACTTTGTTCATTCTGTCTGTCCGTTAGCACGATAACTGCCGTGCAAATGATTTTATCAAAATGAAATTTTAGTATGTTGTTCAGACGGTGGGACCTATGGGAATGTAAATGAATAATTTCACCCAATTTATTTGAACCCAGGTTGAAAAAGTGAAATATGTTGAACCCTATGGGACCTCATTTTTCAAATTTTTTAAGCGAATTTAAAGTTCACAAATGGCTTCGAAAGTTTTGGGAAATATTCAAAGTATCCCATAAAATATATAAAAAAATGTTCAGCAAAATATATTCACTAATTTTTTTAAATAACAATTAAAATAACAATTAAACCCTTTATACGAGTATGAAGAGATCACGTAACCACTATATGAAGAGATCGCGTGACCCACTTCAAAATAAAATATGGCATCCATCTTGTGTCAAAATCGTGATTTTTAAAGTTATTTTTAATTCATATTTAGTGTCGCATCCGTCTTAAAACCCCTTTATTTTGCTTAATTTCTGTGCATCTGTATTCTAAAACATCACAATTACAATATATTTGAGTTTAAATGATCAATACCATCCATATTGTGTCAAAATTGTGATTTTTAAAGTTCTTTTTAATTTAAATTTAGTGTTGTATCCGTCCTAAAACCGCTTTATTTTTGCTTAATTTCTGTGCACCTGTATTGTGAAACAACACAATTATACAATATATTTGAGTTTAAATGATCATCAAACTTTGATTATTTCTACAACGAAACCTAATTTTTACTTATGGAGAATATAAAATGATTAGGCTGTAAGATGAGTTGTATAAGAATTGCTGAATTTCTTTAACGCAAAACTATTTTGCTCAGGAATCTGCAATATAGATGATATGAATGAAACATTCATTGATTTTACATAGAGAAGCAGATGATTTAATGGCAGACTTCTTCGATGAAGTTTTATGCGTTGAGTTAAATCACTTTGGCCTCCATGGTTTTAAGTTTTTAAGTAGAATAAACTATTGCAGTACTGTGATGAATGAAATAAAAATGTATGAATGAGATATTTACTGCTTTTACACAGAGAGCCAGGCGATTTATATTTTGATGACGTCATTTGAATCAAGTTCGTTTTTTTCGATGAAGTTTTAAATTTTCAAATATAATTAATTATTACAGCATTGTTAAAAAATTACCGCTGTATGTATCGCATATAATTAATTATTACAGCATTGTTTGCATAAATTACCGCTGTATGTATCGCATTTTAGAGATGTTTAAATAAAATTAAAGTTGAAAAGTGTTTCATAATCATATGCATGATTGATCTTTCTTGTGATTTCTTAATACTTTTCGTTGTTGAGTAAGCCTGTGAGAAATAAACCATGGTGATAGTTTCCATTTAAATTCATATTTCAAACCTGTGATTTTCAAAAGTGATTAATACGTCCAATAAACTCCCACAAAACTCAGAGATTTAATTGATTTTCCCGTTTTAAACCAACTATTTCCAATCTTTTTTGTTGGGAATCATGGAGTTAGAGTAGAACTCCTTGGAAAAAGTTTTGTTTTCCATCAATATCTCTACAACTCCAAGTTTTAGAAACTCAAAACTTGGACAAAATTTATGGAGGGCTATTTCAAAGCTACCCACCAAATTTCATCAAATTCGGTTCAGCCGTTCTTCAGTTATGATGAATCATACATACATACATACATACAAACTTTTCTTCTTTATAGATATATATAATTGCCCGCGGTTTGATACTGTGATTACTGATTAACACTCCTGCACTTTTGTATTTGTTATTTTAATTTATATAAAAGATATATATATATATATATATATATATATATATGAAGACATATATTGAATTACATTAAAATATTTTATAATGGGATTATACATACATATATATATATATATATATATCCTGTACTTTCGTATTTGTTATTTTAATTTATATATATATATATATATATATATATATATATAGAAGTGAGGCTGCATATTGAACCCCTTTTAACTCTTCTACAACGATGAGATTATATAAAACTGAGATTTTTCCCTGGCTCCTAAAAATGCTCTTTCTATTTTTTGAGGATCCGCCAAATTTTAAGATAAAAAGTTGCGCTAGAGTAAGCTGTGAAAAATTTCAGATCTTTAGGACGTAGGGAAGTATGCTAAACATGCCATCAAAGAATTTGAAACATACATCAAGACTGACAACCATAGGTCATGACGAATTCAATAAAGGATTTTAAAAAGGTTTGATTGGATATGTGACGAAAAATTGCTTGCAAAATCGCAAAAGAGCAAATTGTATAAAATGAAATATTATAAAAATATATATATTTTTAAGTTACATTGTTTTAGTAAAATGCACTAAAATAAAAATAACAATAATTTTTTGCCATCCCAAAATTGTTTGTGATATGCGACTCAAAATCAAACCGTGGAACGCCCATTAAAGAATTGTATTAACAGGTCGTTAACAAAATGTTAGGTAACAGTGCAAGTGATGACATAGAAATGGCATATATAAGAATGACGGATTTTTAAATCAAAATTATCAAAAAACTTTAAATAAATTGAATGCAATCAATGTAAGTGTGTGTGTCCTTACACGGTGAGGAAAACATAAGTCAATGACACTCAAAAATTTTATTTATCTACAAAATATAGTTGACTTCTTCTTGCCTTGGAGCATGTGCCATTATTTTGAGGTCCACAATGATTTCAATTATCCACAAAACTGTTAGAAATAAAAAAATAAGGCATGTCAGATAGTACAATGTATAGTTCTGAAATGTTTATATTTATAATATAAACATTGCACAATATTACTATATAGAACTGTATTATAGAATTGAGCATGATTGATATACTAGGATGTTTAAATATGAAGTTTGAAGCTCAATACCTTAAATTACTGAAAATAAGAGAAATTAGATATCAATGTGTAAAACCCGAAATCTGGATAGGAAAAACTCATTGGCGTGCTGAGTATTAATTATTTAGAGTATTATTTATTTTTATATCTATTTCTTTTTTATTTAAATCAGAAAAAGATTAATAAAAATCGTCTGCTGTATAAACACATTGGATTATATTGCGCTGCTGATATAATTGATGTAATTGCATGATATAATTTTATTCAAATAAATTTGCGAAAAATATATCGTCTACATAGTGTTATCTCTATGGAAATTTCGTCTTCACTTTCTCTACATACACAGTATAATGTATAGGGAAAGTACTGCGACGGGATCGAAAATTCTAATTCGAGTTTTTGACGGAAGAGCACGTGTGAAACATCTCTAAATCTGAATCGAATGTTTTTGAACTGATGTGTGTGTGTGTTTGTGTACGATATCTCACGTGGAGCTTTTCGTACGCAATGGAGCTTTTCGAACGAAATTTGGTACGATTATAACAGCCTGTGAATACTGGAACACTATTGATTTTAAACGCGACGAATGTTCGAAAGACTCTGAAATTTTCGATTGAATTTAACTAAAAATATTAGGACATCCAATATTTAAAAATAAATCATAGTTTTACATGTAATTTTTTATTCTAAAACAAATGACATAAACTTCAGAACGCTAGCTTGAATTATAAAAAAATAATTATAAAAAAATGAACAGTAGTATCATTAAACATGCAATACTTGTCGATACATTTGGTGATATTGGCCACTAATTTAGCAAAATATCACCAACTTGATTTTCTTAATAGGGTGCAAAATTGGCAAAAATAACACTAAAGTTACAAAATTCAAGCCAAATTTGATGAATTGATAGTGCTGAGAACGCGCAATGTTCCGTTTGGCGCCTACTCTTTCCGTCTGTCTCGACGGCCAGGTGAAGAAAACACAGTGCATGACGTCAACATGACGTAAGGATGACGTGAGCTCTGGATTACCAGGATTTCTTCACTTAGAGGAATATTTGCCAGATTTGGTGATTTATTGCTAATTTGGCAACATTTGGCGAATTCCGGAATGTTCCAGAAACTTCTCGATAGAACGATTATCCTTTGAGATATAGAAATTTCCAAAAGTTTCTATGGATAGACTATAAAAAGGACTCACCCCTCCGGTTGCAGTGGAGTTGACGAATGGACGTGACACGAGCTACATTGGACTGTGATTTTTGTCAATATTTTGAGAATAGTAGCAGCAATTTTGTGAAATTATTTTCGTCAACATTTTGAGAATAATATCGCTTATTCTGTTAAATTAATTGAGCATTTATCGCCATTGGAATTAATGGAGCATTGGAGTGAAATTAAGTGTTCATTTATAATTTTCTTCTTTATATATAGGTGACATAGCGAGTTCAAACTTAAAAAATATGAGATTAGAAGGCAGGATTTCCATTTTCATTTCTAGTTCCAAAGCGATCCTTTCTGCTATTAATTATTTTTCTTTATGCTTCTCCGTTTGAACAACTTTTATGTAAGCTTTTATGCAAACTTTTATGCACAGCCTTTACGTAAACCAGGCGGCATTTATGTAGGACATCATAACCCTTTTAATAAACAACTTACCAGCAAATGCAAAGATGAAAGCCAGGATGGCTGTGGCCAGAAATTTCATGAGCGCCCAGAAGGCGATATTCATCAGCATCTGAGATTGGGTGTATTCCTTGATCATCATGATCATGCACTCCCGGCACTCATCTAATGTGGCACTGGAACACATTTCAATCTCACAAAAAGAAAGAAAAAATATAATCTTTGAGTCCAATCTTCAATTTTTCAGTTAAAAATCTGAACATAGTTTGAACATAATATATAAGTCCGATGAAAAAAGAGAAGGATCTATTTAGGCTTAAAAAACTTCTGGGAGCGCCCTCATAATGACGCGCGACCAGTATCTGTGAACCGGTGCGTTCTTCAGCTCGAAATAATTGATAACGCTGCACTGGCAGCAAGAAAACTTGGTACGGGTCGTTAGTTTGCAAACCTTCGTTACAACCGATAAAGTCAATTATACCCCGCAGGCAGCGTCACATATAAACCATGCAATTCTAACACTATGCAGGGTTCACTTCAACAATAAGAGCCTGCAATTCCGTCCCAGCAGCTCGACGATAGAGCATCGACTGGCCAGTACGAGAATCCGTGGTTCGATTCCCGGTTGGGACAGCAACGCTCTTTATAATGGCGCCCGAACGAATTAACCCTGCAGGTTAGTGAAGTGATGTGGGGATCTAAAAATGTCCTTAGTATAATTAGTGCGGACTAGTGAACGATAGCATATTGGGCGCCCATTCCAAATCGGGAGTCCAACGTCCACGCAGGATACTAATCTGGTTAAAAATAGTAGTATCTGGAGGCTAATTTGAGGTAAAAACTGCTGGAGGTAGACAGTCAGATTGTGAAGTTGTATGTCAATCTTACATTAATGCGAGGAGAATGCAGAGTTAACTTCGACGATAAGAGCTTGTAATTCCATCCCAATAGTTTAGCCACAGAGGGTCGGCTTGGTTTAAACACGGTTGGGTCAGCATGGATCGTTTTTTCCCCTCTGAAACATCTGATCGTTTTTTCCCCTCTAACAAGCCAAAACCCAATTCTAAGATGTTTCAGACAAAAAAAAAAATAAAACAAATGCAATTTTTTTCTATCCTAAAAAAGTTTGAATACTGTACAAAAAGTTTGAACTCAAAAGTTTGGTTAACTCGTACTGAACTTTAAAACCTCGTTTTCTCAGAAATGGAATTATTGAGTTAGTGAAACTCAAAGCAGGTTTAGGCACAACTATGAAACGTGAAACATAATTTCTTTATAATGCTAATAATGCACGATTCTTTATAATGCAATTTTATTTTGTAATACTAATTTTATTTTATCCTGGGGATTTTTTGCACCTGAATCTAAAATTTTAATTAGCGGATTTTGATACATACATAATTCACTCATATGAGAACGTAATTGTTTCATAAAAACATTTTTTCAATGTTTACACAGCAGTATATCAAAATATTCTGAAGACATAATAAAGAGCATAATTTTTTTCTTTAAAAGCATTCTTATTTTGTAAATTGGACTTCTGAACTTAAAGCTACATCAAATTTAAAGCATTTTGATGTTTAGAATTTTAAATAATATTTAATTTGGTTTTTATTTATATTACATAGCACAATTACACCAAACCAAAGAAATACATTTCTGTAGACATTTTTGAACAAAATGATTTGTAAATAAGAAAAACTGAATTTTCTGTCCTAGACTCCATTGTAACTCTGATGTGAACAGAATATGGATTTTTCTACATTCGGCGATGCATTTACTACTCTATTGAACGACCTAATAATAAAGAAATATAGAACAATTTTATTGATCGCTAACGAATATCTTGTAAATTAAAATTTGACTCTGTTCTGCAAATTCGATTCATGACGCTTTCTTACTCACGGATGTTGTCGAGTGATCATATTTAAAGTTATTTTTTACTCTCCCTACAGTGCATGGTAATGTATAGGGAAAATATTGGAATCGTGTCGAAAATAGCAACTCGAATTTTCGACTGATATACACGTTTTGGGATCTCTTGAATACGAATAAACTATTTTTAGCGTGATGCCTATGTGTGTGTGTGTGTGTGTGTGTGTGTGTGTGTGTGTGTGTGTGCGCGCGCGTTCAATGTATGTATCCGCTATAATTTCAAAAGCAATGGACCAAATTTCATAAAATTTTATACGTAAATCACGTCACTTGTGGATTATGCTGGTATGATTATATTTTGGTTTGATTCGGGATAAAAGAACCTGCCTTTTACACGAAATGGATTGCAAAAAATGTCAAAATCTAAAATAAAGGATTACATGTGCTCCAATATATCAATAAAATTCTTGTTTCATACGTAATTTTTAACGATGAAAAGAATAAGACTAATCCTATTATTGTAGGACTAACCGTTCTGGAGACATTTTAGTTTTTTTGCATGTTTGCTGCATCGCCTTTGAAAATACGTCCAGTTACTAAATGTAAACAATAGATGTATTAAAAGTTCAAATTCAGTATGTATGTTGTTTGGGGCAATTATATTCTAATGAATTATTAAAGAAAAAAAATGTGTTTAAGTCTATAGGGAAAGTCATGTGCTGCCCAAACCAGATTTTTAAATTTCTAGTGTAGTAAAAGGCTATTTGCTGCTGCTGAGCTTGAACAAAAGCGAAATCAGTCTAACGTGATGTTTAGTATCCGTCTAATACGTTGGAAGCGCGATTATAAGATTTGGAAAGTTTCAATGCTGTAAATTTTGCAACTGCTAAATTACAGCTTTTTTTTTATTCTTTTTATTTTTTCCGAATGAGCTCAATCATGAGATTGAAACTCCAACGAGATAACTTCGAAGTTGGAAAAAAAGCAACAACTTATTTCGAAGGTAATTATTAATTTATTTCTACGAAGCGCAAACAGATTGTGTGTTACTTTCCGCGAGGTGTGTTGCGCGACACACAAGTCACAGTAACCCCCCCCCCCCCCAACTGCTGCGAAAATGTTCCCCGACGCATTCGCTTCACGTCGCTCTGTTTTTCACGTCATTTTTATCGTGCGCTTCTCGCCGCAGGAATACAGATCGCGCTAACGGTGATTGATGCTGACGGGCTGGACTGAATTACGGAGCCATTACACGAACCATAATATCCCAGCGGTCCCTTGTTTTGGTGAGATATCTCGGAGGTCCGGTCGCTTTATCTCAGCATGTCCAGTCATAAATGCACGCCATTCCTTTATTCTTGGGCCTCCCACTGTGATATGGCCTTTTAAATCGTCCTTTGCCACTGAGTTAGATGCCAGTACACTTTACAAATGTCAAAATCATATATTGTTTACTTTGTTACTATTTCCATTCTGCCCATGAGGACAAAAAATAATTCCATCACCATACTTGGACTATGTCGAAGAGGGTTTTGTGCTCGTTAGTAAAGGGAAGACAACGGGATGGCAATGTGTACAAGATTACTTTAACTTTTTGAGGTCAAACTTATTTTTCCCAAGCTGCTTATCCAGGTCCTATTTAATTTTAAGAGAAAAAAGGTAAAACCACATATCAACAAAAAATTGATTAATTCATTTTTTATTATCCTACTTTAAAATATTCTAAATCATCCATTTCATTTATCCAGCTATCATTTTCAGAATCAATTAAAACATCACTAATTTTGTTTCGTTGCAACCTTTTTCTCGTTGTAGACGACGTTTAGAAGGCTAAAGATGGGTAAGTATAATATTTAGTCCATAGATGGCGTTTGTAGTAATGAAATAATAGAGTCCCCTTTATAGATATTATTACAAAGGGACTCTATGAAATAATAGTGAAATAACAGTAATGAAATAATTAGCGTGAAAAATAATGAAATAATTAACGCGAAAAAGTTATGTCGAGATTTGACAGGAAATAATTTTGAATGTCGTTTACCCTACACAGATCAGAAAAGGTTTAAAGAAAGAATTTCAGAATTTTTCTGTTGAATGTTTTGAGCTGCTTGGCGTCAACCTGCGAACACTTATTTATTTACTTAGGGACATATATCTATTCCGAGCTCCTTTGTCGAAGATGAACAAGACCAAAATGACTTGCATAGAATGTAACTTGCATAGAATTTTTCTTTTGACAACTCACTTTCTTATGCAAAAAATAACTGAAGTGTGACTCGACTCGACTTTCTCATACCAGAATTCAATTTTTTTTTCTTTCTTCAAATTTTATAAGAAAAATTTTGAAAAATTTTGAAAAATTGGTATCGTGGGTCCAAATGACTACAACTATAGAGTGTTACCTTTCACTTTAAAGGACTTAAAAAAATATTTCTATTGATACCATACTTAACAATATATCCCCGGGGGTTAATTGGTCCCCCCCCCCAAGGGGAACTAAATGACGTCTCGAACAAAAAAAAGTTGTATCGCGGCTATTTTTCGCAACAATGATTGAAACTATTAAGTTTTGTGATCATTGAGCTATAAATAAACCCTTTTATGCATGATTGCATCAAATTTTGTCCTTTGCTACCATGCTAAAAAATATAAAATTTCGAATATATTTTGAAGTTTTCGCTTCTTCTTCGACTCAAACCATCCGACCTAACCGAATGTGTAAGTATCTGTTTGGACGGTCGTGAAATGCCACCCAATTTAGACCGGAACTCAGTGGGGGAGGCATCCACAAGAACCGTACCCTTCTTCCCCTACCACCAACCTCTCGGAAGGACTTACGGACCCACATGTTTAACGTGATCGTACTCTGCGTGAACACGGCGACAGTTTGGATAGAAGCAGGAATCAAACTCAGGTCGTCTGAGCAGGCGTTCATAAAAATTCTAGCTTCATTTTTGAAATATTTTGATAATTATCGTCTGCTGAAGCATTATTTCTGTGTTTATATATATATATATATACAAGGTAGGATAAAAAAGTTCGGAGACTGTGCTGATATCTCCAACCCTGATTGGAAGAGAGGAGAACTATTTTACCGTGGCGTAGGCGTACATGTGACGCGAGATGTGAAAAGGAAGAAGCAAGTGTTTTTCCAGACAATGCGTGACAGTGAATTGTAGTCGTTCGTGTTCATCGATGAAGGAAATAGAGTTTGGAGAACAACGTGCGAATATCAAATTCTGGCAGCGTTTGGGGAAATCGCCGACAGAAACATTGCACCTGCTAAACGCTATTCCCGTTTTTGATAAACGGGAACGACTACAGTACACTGACACGCATTGTCTGGAAAAACCTTGCATTGCGTACCTGCTTCTTCCTTTTCACATCTCGCGTCACATGTGCCTCTACGCCACTGTAAAATAGCTCCCCTCTCCTCCAATCAGGATTGGAGATATCAGCACAGTCTCCGACCTTTTCGATCCTACCTTGTATATTATCATAACTATCAGAAACCTTACTCCCCATTACGGACAGCTGATTCCCCTGAAACTTTCAGTAACATGATTGAAAATGTTTTACAGAAAAGTATCGCCACTAAAATTTTGTAGGAAATGTTTTCCTTTTACTGTATAAGACTAGTTCCTCTTCTATGCTAGACTAATACTTTAGGCCCATTGTAAAAGTGTATAAATCTTTCCAAAGCATTTTATGTAAGTGCAACATTTATATTTGATTACATCCGTCAAAATAGTTGAAAGAGTTTAGAGTTTGATTTGATAAAAATTCCTGAACACATTCAACCAATTCAAAACTTGCAGAATGGTTACTACAAAATATTTTTCTATTGGGGAATGTACGGCAGATGTCAAATATAGCAAAATAGTGTTAAAATATCGGAAAAATAATTTAAATATTATAAGAAATGTCTTCTTACTTGGTTATAATTTTGTGAGGAAACCTAAAATATTGAATGTGAGTTTCTAAAATTGTCCATTGATTAGTATTGTTTTAAAATAGCCGATGAGTTGAGAGTACTGCATTCTTATTAAGTTTGCTAAATTATTAATTGCCAAAACGTGACTAAGTCAGTCAACTAAAGAGATGTGTATCTTTTGACTGGCAACACTTGATAGGGGATTGTAGATTATAACTGTTGAAGCAGCGCATGAACAAATAGACGCATGGAGTAAATACCAAAATAACTATATAGAAACTATAGTTTTCAAAGAGTTTTAATATTAAAACAAATACGTAATACTATATCATTATGTTTCTTTGGCGCCCCTCTTCTTTTTGGGCTGAAGCCTTCGAAAACATCATACGTATTTTTTTAATAATTTTTTTATTTTCTTTTAAATAAATTTTAAAATTATTATATTATTTAAATTCAATCTATTTATATGAATAAATAAAATTTATTAAATCTATTGAATTTTTTTTAATAGATTTAATAATTTTTTTATATAAAAAATATTTTAATGTAAATAAAATAAAATAGCCTTATAAACCTTTATATATGTACATATATATAAAGGTTAAATTAAAAAAAGTGAAAGGTTGCATTAAAAAAAGTAAAAGGAATAATATGGATGAAACGCTTGAAAATGCCATGATGCTTTGGCGTTTTCTTAATATGAAGTTTTAACTTTTACCTTCATAAGTAGACGTTTTCTATTCTGCAAAATATATTTAATTGCGCTTGAAAAAACAAATGAAAATGAATATGGCTGTTGTTCGTATTAATACACGTATTTTGTACTTCTTCGATAGCAGACATATTAAAATTTTGTGCGTATAATTGTTTCAAGAGCATCATAGGCCCTCATCATCAGGTTAAAAAATTTAAACGTGTGTATTAATCAAAAGACATATGAATTTTGACAGTAGGGTTTTATCTTTTGATTAATACTAATATTAAATGAAAATTTATAAATCGTGGAGATTTTTTTATATATATGAAACAGCTGAGTGAGGATGAAGCCTGCCTGTGGTATGAATTACACAACCAAAACTGCTGGGTAGAAACTTGAAACTTTGCTTTCGCGTGGGACTTAGCCTATGAGTAATGAAAACAGCCTAAAATCTTGGAATTTTGCTCGACAGATTTATAAATTGAGGGAATTTTTCGTTCTAACATTCTTTCAGCTACAACTCGAGAACAGTTAGACACACAAAATTCGTTTTCTTATACCAACCTGCGCAGAGAAGTATATCCCAAATATTTTTAACTAATTTAAATTATTGTACTATTAACCGTTCCTGAGCTATTTTAGTTTATAGTTATAAAGCAGACCATTTTTTTTATATTTTATCCATAAACTTATTTATAGTTTTTGATTCAAATGTGGTAACAATGAAAACAAAAAAAAAAATTCAAAACTAATGCTATAATCAATTGATTTGTCTGAATACTTTGAAAAAATGGCAAATTACAGTGATTGAAGATGAAATATCACTTCACATACTGCATATTTTATGTAACCAGAACTATGACGCGTGAACCGTTTTTATTTTCACATGATACATGATACATGATACATTCATAATACATGATAATGTATAGGGAAAATATTGGAATCGTGTTGAAAATCGCAAGTCGAGTTTTCGACGGACCTACACGTTTCGAGCGTTCTAAAACCCGAACAAACTATTTTTAGCGTGACGTCTGTGTGTGTGTCGAAAGCCCAGACCATTCGGCTCGTCCAAGGACTTAGAGCAGCAAGATGAATGGCCGGGTCTGTGTGTGTGTGCAAAAACTAGTCGATCACATTTCATAAAATTTGACCAGGTAAGCCAGTTGTGGGTGACCCCGATGCAGATTAGATTTTGGTACGATTCGGAAAAAAAAAATTTTTTTTTTTGCAAAATGACCGCAAAAATCGTCAAAATTTAAAATTAAGAACTATGCATGCATAAATAATTATTTTATACTTAATTTTTGATGGCAGAAATAATAAGATAAACCCCATTACTCTAGCACTGACCGTTCTTGAGATATTTTAGTTTCTTGCATTTTTTTGCAACATCGCCTAAGGAAAGGAAATACGTCTAGTCGCCAAATGAAACTAAAACTAAATTAAAACTGTAAGTTCGGTGTCATTTTAAATAGTTATCCGTAAATCAATGAATTCTGCAATAAACAATAAATAAATAAATACATTTGAGTTTGTGGAGAACGTCATGTGCTGCCTACATCCAATTTTTATGCTTAAATTTGAAATGGATTTTGATATTCAGAACGTTTATTAAGTATGTAGGTGTCACATTGAGTGACAACTAGTCATTTCGCCCGAACTAAGCGTGTGTGAGAATGGCTAGTTTGAACATATGATTCAAAAGGGAACGAATACTTTCTCATACTATTTTAGAGAAAGTTTTGTAGGTTATAGTGTGAACGAATAGTAAGTATTATGTGCGTTTTATTAGGGGAGGTGCCGTAAAGTAATTACTTTTTCATTGGGAATCCAGCGTTAAAAGTGGATCGATTTATGAGTTTTCATTTGTAAGATTTAGTAAGAACGGAACAAGTTATAGTCACAAGGAAACAAGTTAGGAGATTAGGAACAAGTTATAGTCAATACAGGAATATTCATGCATAAAGCCTATAGCGCCTAGTTCATGTATTCAACAAAAATTATTTATTCTATAGTATAAATTTTTGAATCACAAAAGTTGTGCCCATAAATGTAGCTCTGAAGGGTCATGGGAGCAAAATACAAGGTGGTGCACCACTTCTCACATGAATATTTTGATAACATTTATAAATAGAAAATAAATTTAAAGGGATTTGACTGAATTAATTAAAAATCTAGTAGTAAAGTTAGCTGATTGAATAATTGAAATAATTGAAGATTAATAAGTTAAAAAAGGAATAATTAAAGGAAACACCGCCTCTTTTATACTAAGTAAATTTAAGTATTTTACTAGCAAAATCTCTGAAACGCATCACGTGAAATCTGCCCATGCGATTTGTGCTAAGGATCAAATTTTGTTGGGTGATTATTTATATCCGTGCACCTCCTTTTGAAATTGATGTGTGAATCTTTTATAAAAAGTAATGGGTCAAAGTCTCTTTCAAACTTAATGTACACCATGTTTTAAAAATCTATGTGCTTTAACCTTTAGACAATTGGAGGGTGCAACACTTTTTAAATGTATTCTGCACCATCTTTTAAAATTAATGTGCACTACCTTTTAAAAATAATGTGCGCCACATTTTAACAATTAAGGTACATCAACTTCTGAAAATGAATGTGCATCATCTCTTGAAAACTAATAAACACCGCTTTTTAAGAATTAATGTGCACCACCTTGTTTTTGGCTGTAGTTGTACGTCGGCTTGTTTTTGTCACCAAGAGTATATAACAGATTTTCATTGCACTACGAGTTGAAACACAAATCACGTAGAATCACATTTTTATTTATCATGTAATATAGCTCAGTTGACCAGGATTTCTTAACACTGCATTCCTGCGGAGGGCCAGTAGAATTTCCAAGATTACTTCAATTGTCAAAGCAACTGTTGAAAATAAAAATAAGAGATGTTAGATAGAACCATAGCAATTGTTCTTTCATTTTTATGTTTATACTTTTATACTATTGGAAATTTTATTGCATGCAATCTATATATATTAATAATTCTACATAGTAGTTTCTGTCTTCTAACTTTTATACGTTATGATATTCAGAGAAGTATTATGTACGAAACTGTCGATTATAAAGTGTAAATGGGACAAATCAAGGCGAGGTATTCAGCTGAAATCGGAGCTACTACGAAACATTTAGAATGCTTATATCTCCGAACCTAATAAATAAAAATATAAATTATTTATTCTTGCTTTGTCAGAAATAGGCTATAATTTCTGAATACACAAAATTTCAATATTTTTATATTTTGATCTCCTTTTGTCTTTTCGAAAAAAAATGCTTTCGTTCGAGCGAATTTTCGCTTCATTTTTTGAACTTTCACTTGAAATATCTGCTAAACTATAAGAGATAGCCATAAACAGTAAGCAACAGAAACGTTCATAGGAAATGTAGTTCCTAGAAAATTCAGCTTTTATAAAACTTTTATAGTTTTCGAGCATAAGTTTGGAAAGTTTGAAAATTTTCAGGTTTTAAAGTTTGTAATGATTATATCTCAAAAACCAAACGCACTAGCTATAAATACACCCTTTAACAACCTCACAGCAACATATAATAAAATTTCGAATCAATTTTCGAAATATAGCGGAAGTCTAATATTTTAATATATTATACTATTTTGAAAAGGTGAGTATAATTTCGATATCTTAATATTTTGAACTATTCTGAAATAGTTTTATTTTACAAGATGTTATTCCCGCAAAACTAATTAGGCTCCATTTGACTGTATTTAACGCTGTTCTTACTTTATTTATTTATTTATGAATTAATCAATGAAAAATCCCACACATCGTGTTATAAAAAATCGGCGGTGGCTCTAGTCCAATAAAGCCGAAACGGTTTTGCCGGAATAACATTTTGTAAAATAAAACTCCAGTAAAGTGTTCAATAAGTTTATTCGACTTTTCCAGACTAATTTGTTTCATTTACAGGATTTCAAAGCGCTACAAATAACTTGCTAACTGTTTGTAGCTAGCAATCACTTTTAGTGCTCACCCCGATTTCTTGTAGATACTCGGACCACAAGATTTCATTCCAAAATGTCACATTATTTTAGTAACTTGCTTGCCGGTATGTAAATTAAACTTATGAAATATATCAGGTGATATTTTAGATTCAAGTTGATCTATAAACTTGTCTAGCGGAACATGAATACGTACTTGAGTATGCATATTTTCATCTTTTCTGTTCAAACCTCGTCAATCATTAAACGTCTTTTGAATCTATTTAACTTCCTAATTGAAAAAAAAATCTTGTGCTTCTGCACCAATACTTCACCAAGGATCAAGTAAACACATTAAGCTACTGCACTCATAACATTCTAAAACATGATCTGGACCCTATTTTTGACAAAACAAGAAAAATTATTTACATTTTCACCTGTTAGGTTTGACGGTATAAGCGTCAAAAGTGTTTACATATTTCGTAAAGCGATTTCCCCCACAAATACCCCAAGCATAGATGTTATTCCAAACAAAAATTCTCCAAGAAACATATTAATTAACAAAATTAAAAAAAAAAAAGTTAACTTTATGAAAAGTTATAAGTTAAATCACCAACTGTTTTACAAATTTCATATCATGTAACTGAATGAGATAAATACGTAAAAAAAAAAAAGAACGCATATCTTAAAAATGTCATCACATCTGTACCATTGGGACAAATCAAAGTCCTTTTAACAAATAACTCACCAACAATCGCAAAGACTATAGCCAGAACAGCACCGAACACAGTTTTCACAAGAAACCAGAAGATAATGTCTTCGAGTATCTGACAGAATTCGTCGTCTTCCTGCATCATCTCAATGCACTGCTGACAATCTTCTAACATTGTGGAAGGCATCTAAATCCGAAGAGAAAGAGATCACATTACTCGCATCGATTCACGATTTTACGAGATCTAGATATTTTAATCGATACAGGTACATACGATGTTGATTGTGTATTGATTTAATAACTGTCAAAATTTAATGACATCTTATCGTATCACGGATTTTAATTGTGTGTGTGTGGGGGGGGGATGGGTTTCTCATGACTATATTACCAATAGTTGACATTATTTAATTGCTTTGTATTTATTCTTTGGGCAAAACTAACTTGAAAGCAGAGAGGTAAAGTGGAAAATGGCAAGCTTCTGCTACGCTATGCAGGGTGTTTAAAACATATTTTAGGACTAAATATCTCTTGAACGACTAGTCGTAGACACATGGATTTAATTTAAAAAACACTCTAAGGTAGCCTATCATTGCATGCAAATTTTGACCATGTGATTTCCTTTAGCAAAACAGTACAAAATGTAAATTTTTATACGAGTCACTGAGAATTTTTTTTTTTCAATTATCAAAGTATTTTCTATAGTTCAATTAATCAAACAAAAAAGTTGCATTTGCAGACGATCAAACTTACATGAGATATCATAAATTAAAATTTTCGACGTGTAATCGAGGATTGTATAAAAATTTTACCAGATAGATACGTTTGGAAGTTTTCGATTGCAAATTTTATCTCTAACAAGATTCAATTTTTGTATGATCCCTTAAATATATTTTTGTCGTTCCTTTTAACCGAGAAAATGTAGTTTAAGTCCTAGAACTTTGAAATTTTTTTTTATCACAGCCAATTTTATACATATTAAAGAATCGGGTTTGCTTTCAAAAGAACTTTAAATAAACAAGGAATAATTTGCTAATGGGAAATAATTATTTTGTGGAGGGCTCGTATAAAAAGTTAAATTTTGTGTATTTACTAAAACGTGCTTAGATGACTAAAACTGTCGTAGTCTGAAAGTTTATCTTATTTGAATCACTTCTTAAAGTGGAATGATTAGTCTACGACCCATCGTTTTATATTTAGCAGTGCAATATTTTCGCTGCGACCTATATATTTAGAAATACAACGTTTTTTAAACCCCCTGGATGGTCAATCTGTTGAATGCTGTTCATAACTAGAAATTAAAATTTTCATGTATAGAAAAGATGGTTTGAGTAAATAAATCGATTTCTAAATTAAATATTTTAAATTCTACTCAAAGTTTTCCATATTTCAACAAAATAAAATCTTCATAATTGATTCTCAAAAGATATTCCATTTGGAGTATCCAATAAGAATACTTTATTTCATTTATATACACTAACCAGATGGTTACTATAGTAACAGATTCTCGGTAGCCATCTTATCAGTGTAATAGGCGTATGAAGACATTGTATGAAAAGGCACCCAGTTTTCACTGTATATTCAAGTTAGCTTCTCACAAAGAATATACATATATCCCAAATTTATTGAAAACGATTAAGTCTAACATTTTAAATAATATTCTTTCATAGCATACTTTTATATTTTGTCATACATTATTTATCTAGTTATTAGTTCCTTTACGATGTGTACTATACTAGAAAATTTACTTGGCATTGTCCGAGAAGTCTAACGTAAAATAATGCCATCTTTACCTGATTTTTTACTTACTCATCAGTTCGAAATATAAATAATAATATATCAGGAAAACAAGTGTTTTTACACCTTAACAGCATAGTGTTGAAAGTAATATAACTTTCGAATGCTTCATTGAGGAAAACAGGCATAAGAAAATTAAGTAACTACAGGTGTTTTCAGGGACCCCTCTTTATGATCCCTCTTCTTCGGGTCATTAATAGTGTGCTCTTAACAAGCGTTCTGCGACGTGGTAGGCGAAGATACATTTGAAAAGTGTTAGAACACACAAAACGAGAATTCGCTAGTGGATGGTATTGTAATGTCGAAATTCGAACCCGCATTACTTCTGCGTATAAGTTGTAAATTCATCTAATGCGTTTTAAGCCATTTAATTTATTTAATTTATTTAAAGCCATTTAATTTATTTAAAGCTATTTAATTACTTTAATTCTGTTTGAAACCCCCTCTAGTCATGCCTTTGTATAATTTACGTATTTTAGAACCATTTAACCTTTTAAACCTTAATCTGAAATTTAATCGGAGTTCATTTTAAAGTATTATTTCAAGCGAGCACTCGAAGGGCCATTTCTTTCCGTTGCATCGAGGTCACCCGTTTTTGCATGATGAAATCGGATGTCTAGTTTTATTTCTCCTTGGTTTAGCGTGTATCATGCTAGATATAAATGTAAAAGCGCATCTCTGTGTGTTTTCCCGCCTTTGCGTCGCGACAGCTTGTTCGATGCGTGGGGATGTTTCTGGTGGTTAGTTTGTGAATTCGTAGCTCTCTGGACGGTCCGTGTGGTTTCGGCATAAAAGCTTCCTGAGCTATTATGCCAGGCTTTTTCAATCCTTGAGCTGCCCTTAAAAAAAGCACGCTGCCACCGGCTTCGACCCGAGCGGAATTTTGATATTTGAGCGGAGCTAATGAACGATTGCCGGATCAAATCTCTGATGTCCAGGAGCGAAACTGACGATGAGACGGCGATTCCTGTAAATGATGACCTGAGGCCATGCCGGCTCGGTTGCTGACAAAGCCTGTTTTTTTTCTGACTGCCCTTACCCTTATCTGGGAGGAGGAGGCGATTTCCTGTTTGTGACCATGAGCGTCTGCACACCGCTGGTGTGCCGCTTGTGTGCCTTTTTCTATGGGGCGATTTTTCGCTAGGATCTCGGCTGGTCTGTTTGGAGACCCCTTCCACTTCTCGGAGAAGGATTTTTTCTCTGTTACGAGGTCCTCAACGTGTCTCCAGATAAGCCCCCATTTTCGTCCCTGTTTTCGAATCCCTGGTGTTCCTGGCATCCCTGATTGTACCACCTGATGATGACTCCTATACGAACTCTGAGCCTACTTCATTTGCAACTACTGCTGGCTTGCCAATTTAATTACATCTGTTTTATTAATTACTTTTAAAGGAAAATTAATGACCTTCTAAATTTATATTTTGGAATCAGTAATTAAGATTTAAATTCCACCTGCTCGACACCTTGTTTGTTGACCATACCATAATTTATGAAATCAATATTTTTATTAATGTTTTGCCACTGATTTTATTACGATTTTGATTATTACTGTTTGAAGCTTTGGAAGCTTGTGGCATTTCTTTAACTAAGATCCTTGTATGCCTAGGTCCAATAGGTGATGCTGATAAGGATTCAGCTGATGTTTTGATAACTCCTTGCATAATTACATGTAATAAATAATGTTTGATTTATCCTCAATTTACGGGTGTGTTTATTTTGCTTTAACTATTGATTTTATTTTGATCATTTCTGAAGAAGATGAAGTTCCTCAAGGTAAGGGTTTAGACTTTTATGGGTATTTAGTCCTTCTGGGGTTTCAGGCAGGTCATCTTGGAGATTTACTTCTCTGGACAAGAGGGTGAGCCCAAATGGAGTTATTGCGGCCTATTCGATTACGGGTTTGTAATGGTGGTGCTGGTGCTCGCGTGCTCTAGATTCTAAATTTAAGGAGGTCACAAATCCGCCTTTACAGTATCAGCCATTTAAATCGAAACTCAACTATAGACATATCGACTCAGACTAACAAAAATGGCATCCGCTTTCTCAGACGAAGACAAAGGAAACAGGACTGAAAGGCCGCATTGATATGAGATGTAGAATAAAAGTGAGAGAATTTTTTTTTTAAATCTTTAAATTCTGGTAAAAATGAGAGAATGGTGACATATTTGGAAGAAAAAAAAAACAAATCCTTATAAAGAAAGAATGATAGCAAAATATCAAAAATAGTAACTAAATAGAAGTTAGGATTCCTATTTAATAATATTTAGTTAATATTTCCTATATTTTACTAACTTTCTCCCTTTACAAAGAATCTAATGTGGGCAGTACATGACTTTTTTATACAATTCAATGAATGTACTCCTTTTACGGTCAACATATAATGTATAAGATCCACGGTACTGTGAATTGTACATTGGATTGTACATTTGGCACATACACATACACGTTGAATTGTATATTTGGCGATTTTCCGGATAACAACATGTAAAACTATTTCAAAGTACCCAATCAACTTATATTTCGCGCAACTCTAAATAAACAATTACCAATATTGATAGCATCCTTAATAAGCGATATAATCCATATATCGCCAAATTGAAATATCGCCAAATTGACAATGCGTTGCTAGATTATTAGCAAGTTTGCCAAATGCATCACCAAGTGTTACAGATAAACAGAGAGAAGGGCATTTCTTATATATTAGAAGGTATGCCAGTCATATGATGGAAATCAGAATTTGCGAAATATTACTGCCCATTAGGCGTCATTTTTGCCACTTTGGAAACATTTAAAATAGTCGTCAAGTTGGTGACGTCACGTTACATTTATCGCCAAGCGTTACGAACGGAGAAATGATTCTTATAATCTACTCATGTTCTTTCCAAGATATTGAACTTTCATCAATTAGTCGTCATTTAAATAATTTGACGTCAGTTTCATCAAATTGGCGAATTTTTATGAATTGGGTGACATTTTCGTTAATCTGGCAACATTTGAAATGTCAGCAAGTTGGAGATATTCCGACAAATTCGTCACCAAAATTTTATCAAACGTTACGGATGGAAAAATAGGTTATTCTTATAGTAGATTCTTATATTCTTTCCAAGATATTGAAATTTCGTTAATTAGTCGTCATTTTCATTGATTTAGCAACATTTTAACCAATTTGGCGATATTTTCGTTAATTGGGCAACATTAATAAATGTCGCCAAGTTAGCAACATTCCGCTAAATTCGTTGCCGAAATCTCACCAAGCGTTATGGATGGAGAATGAAGTTATTCTTGTAGCTGATAAATGACTATTGGCGTCCAGATACAAAAGTATTAACCAAAATATATTCTCATGAATGAAACGAGCTAGATCCACGAGAATGATGTCACCAATTTATCGCATAATATTACATACAAAAAGTAAATATATTTTACAATCTATATAATAAAAGGCATAGTTAATAATATTTTTTTTTATTTTGTGTGATTTTTTGATAAATTTATTTGGAAAATGAGCAATATCCCTAGAACGGTTCATGCAAGCGTTTAAAAATTTGTCAATCATTTTCTAACAAAAAATTACGTAAGATATGACGATTTGCGTAACTTTGTGAAAGGTTTTGATTTTTTGATGATTTTTTCAAAATTTCACTCGGTAATTTAGGGGTGTTCTGAACATTCGATTGTGTTTAAAAACAATAGTCTTCCAGTATTCACGAATTGCAATTTTTGTACCAAATTTCGTTCGACTCGTTCCATTCGTTCATGAGATATCGTCTCCACAGACTCACTGACACATACACGTACAACACATACATCATCTCAAAAACGTCTGATTCGTATTCAGGAATGCTTGAAACGTGCTCTCCCGTCGAAAACTCGAATTCGAATTTTCGACCCGTCACAATACTTTCCTTATAGATTATACTATGTATATAAGGAAAGTAAAAATTGTCTATGACTTTCTTCCTCTAATTTCTCACTATTCTCTCTCATTTTTGACAGTATTATAACGGTTTTAATATTTTTATTTTTCAGTTTTATTAACACTTTCCAGCATAGTTGAAAAATGTTTATGACTTTGTTCATTCTGTCTGTCTGTCTATCTGTCTGTCTGTCTGTCTGTCTTGTTCACAAGACAACAGTCGTAAAAACGACTTTATCAAAATGAAATTTTAGTATGTTGTTGAGACGGTCTGTGGGATATATGGGAATGTAAATGAATAATATCACCCAATTAGTTTTGGATTGAACCCGGATTGAAAAAGTGAAATACATTGAATCCCATAGGATCTAATTTTTCAAACATTTTTGAAGCAAAGTTAAAATTCACAAATTGTTTCGAAAATTTTAGGAAATATTCAAATTATCCCATAAAATGTATAAAAAAAAATTTCAGCAAAATAGGTTCGGTAGTTTTTAAATAAAAATTAAAATAATAATTGCACCTATGATATATGATGAGATCACGTGACTCATTGCAAAATAAAATATGGCACCCATTTTTTACGATGTGTCAAGATCGTGATTTTTTAGGATCTTTAAAATTTATATTTAATGCTGCATCTGTCTTAAAATGCGTATTTTCTGTGCATCTATATCCTATACCAACGCAATTACAATATTTTTTAGTTTAAATGATCATCAAACTTTGATTATTTCTACAACGAAGCCTACTTTTAATGGAATCAGAATGTAAACAAATCAAGTGATTGTAAAATGCGTTGTATAAGAATTACTGAATTCTTTTCATGCCAAATTATTTAGTTCTGGAGCATGGAATATTAATGATATGAATGAAATATTCATTGATTTTACCTAGAGAAGCAGACGATTTTATAGCATTGCCATTTTTGATGAAGTTTTAAGTTTCCAAGTAAAATAAATTATTGTAGTATTGTGATAATTAAAAAGTATCATCGCTGAGTATATCGCATTTTAGAGATGTTTAAACAGAATTGCATTTTAGTTGGAAAATGTTTCATCATCAATGCTTTATGCATGATTGATCTTTCTTGTTTTAAATCTCATGTTAATGGGACTTTAACTCATGTTTCCTTCGATGGTGGAGCACTTTTTTCATCGGCCTGAGTTGATATGTTTATGGCTGGGTATGGTAAATGGCTGATACCTTTTTCAACTCTGTTCAAATGCCTCTGTCTGCCACATCGCAGTTGTATCGTAAGAGTTTGTTAATAGCAAAGGTTAGGAGGCCTGTTCTTGACCAGAGGAAGAGGACTCATAATGCCCTCGAAACAACTGTAGTCACCTAATTTTCTTATGCCTGCTTTCTTCAAGAAAGTATTAGATAGTTTTATTCTCACATGCAGCAGCTTTATTTTGAGTGTTGTAAGAGTTTGGAAAATGCTGGAGTCTTTTCATATATTGACTAGGGGGCCAAATACGAACCCGCTTCTTCAGTTTGAATTAGTAAGGTTCTATACGAGGATACCTTTGATAATAATAGGAAATTCAAAGAAAGCAGGGGAAACAGTTGCTCTAATACTTATAGGCGAGTCCCCCCCCCCTCCCCGGTCTGGGTTGTGGAAAGAAAGCAGCAAGATGCGAAACAGCTCAATGGTTAGCGCGCGGGGATTGCACTCGGATAACCCGAGTTCGATTCCCAGCTTTGCCTAAACTGTCCCCGTGTTCACGCGGAGAACGGGTACGTTACATATGGGGTCCGTAAGTCCTTCAGAGAGGTTGGTGGTAGGGGAAGGAGCGTACGGTCTCTGTGGATGCCACTTCCACTGGGTTCCGGTTTAAATTTAGTGGCACTTCCCCTCCTTCCAAACATATATATTATACCTTTAAGTAGGACGGACGGCCTGGGTCGAAGAAGAGGAGAAATAAAGCAGTAATGCAAAATAAATTAACTGGACCATCATACTTATAAAATACCTACTCATAAATTAATGATGATCTGTTGATGACGCCATTTTACTGCATGACATCAGCACCGAATGAATTATGATTTTAAATAAGGTGTTGCTCTCCAAACTGCTAATCTGCCATTAGCACCAAACATGACACATTGTGAAAAGCAGTGAACTCTTCGGATATTAATAAATTTCGCAAAAAGATTGTGCGTTACTTTCCGCGAAGGCGTTTGCGCGATACACATGTCACCGTTTTCCCCCATCTGCTGCTAAAATGTTCCCCGACGCATTCGCTTCACGTCCTTCTGTTTTCACGTCATTTTTATCGGGCGCTTCTCGCCGCAGGAATACAGATCGCGCTAACGGTGATTGATGCTGATGGGCCGGGCTGAATTATGGAGGTATTACACGAACCCACCCCTCTAAGGTTTCTTGTGTTGAGGAGATATCTCGGAGGTCCGGTCACTTTATCTCAGCATGTCCACTCATAACCACACGCGATTTCTTTATGCTAGGAACTCCAGCTGTGATGTAATTCTAACTGAACACCCTAGCAGAATTTGAGTTTAAAATCACGGAATATTTTCCTTGTTGCCATTTCATTTTCGCATATTGCTCTTATTCAAGTAAGGTGAGAGGTAGAGCATATAAATTATGGAGATAAAGAAAAAAAGTTAAAACTTCATGTTGAGAAAATGCTAGAATGGTTTGAGAAAATAACTGAGGTAGCGCTGGGGTAAGATAAATCCCATGGCATTGTATGGCAAACGACTCGTATTGAACTAAATCATATTTATTTAAACCATTAAGTATGCAAAAATAAATTATCAAAGTAATGCAAATTGGAACTCAAACAATAAAGAATATTCATACGTATTCAAATTTATTTTATATTTCAGTTTATAATTGTTTCCATATATTTTGTGTTCCGTTCAATAACAAGGAACAAAATAATATCTACTTCTACTCATAAGTAGAGAACTTTGAGTAGAAGTAGAAGAAATAAAATATTCTAATTAAATAATTGGAAAATAATCAAAATTACATATACTAAACACTGTGCTTTCTTGTTATGTGTCAAATCAGAACAGGTGAGACGTTACTAATAGCTCCACCTAGATATAATTCTAATTACGTTATATGGTATTTTCAAGTTTTTCATCCATATGAGGTAAAAATTTGCTGTTATAATCTGCTGTTGTAAAAATTGTTGTTATATAATCCTGTACAATTTACTTTCTGATGTTGTCGACTTAATATTCCGTTGTAACTTAAAAAGATATAAAATATTTCAATTATGCATCTTACTTTACTTGTCAAAAGCATCTGTTATAAACAAAACAAATGAGACTGAAAATAATGAGTAAACTTATTGAACAATATCAGAAATTTATTAATAAACTTTATAAAATCAAAATCATTTCGGCTCCATCGAACTGGAGCCACTGCCGATTTTTTCTTTTGTTTCGGAGGTCAGTTGATACCTTTAACCAACTACACGCTGTACTAACGATGTTTCAATTAAATTGAAATGTCAATAAGTATGTCAAAATCAACATAGTAACGAATATTGTAACTAAAATTCCACAGTAAAGATCACTATTAACACTCACTATTAATACTCTTTTTGAGTGAACTGCCTAAATGCATAAATATTTTAAAAACAATTTAGGCAGGCCTTATTTTTGCATTTGAGTGCTTCTGTCTCATTAGCTTGGGGAATATTCCATTTGATTTGATTAAAAAGTTGCTGAGCGCTGTCGAGCAACTTACAATTTGAACGCTCTCATAGAATTTCCCCTGTAGTGGAGGCTGTCATTTATTTGATCATGATTTAAGACATTGAAATGAAATGAATGAAATATTTTTAAAATATAGAAAATGACTTACTTGCTTATAATTTTGAGAGGAGGCCTAACATCGATTTTCAGTTTTTAATCTGTCCGTTGTGTTTGAAATTTCCGGATGAGTTGAGAGTACTCAATTATTATACAATTTGCTGAATTAATTATTAATAATCAAAACATGACCTATGGCAACAATGAAGTTGTGGATCTGCGGTTTGTAAAAATGTTGCTTAAATATATTTTGAATACACCCAACGCTTTTCAAATATATCAATACCTACTTATTCAGAAAGTGTTGATACATCTAGTTTTGTCTTCATACGCCCATTATGATTACACTAACTAGATGGTTCTCACAGTAACAGATTAGTGCTTTAGTAACAATTAAGAATACATTTTTATTAAAATTTGGAAAACATGAGTAGAATTTTGAATATTCATTTTAGAAATCCGTTGACTTGGTCTCAACATCGGCTGGGGGTTTGCCTCAGAGGTGTCTCATTCTACACTTTTTTTGATCCTATAAAAATTACTAGAATTACTTAACATACTTCCCTTCCCAACAAGGTCAATAGGGCTATCCCAACCCTCTCCAGCTGTTACCACACTGTATGTAAGCACGAGCTCCTATTGTACAGTATTAGATTTAATTTGCAATGAACAATAACAATAAAACTATATTAAAACTATAAAAAATTCAGTTAAAGTAACGTGCAGCACAGAATTAATAGTGTAGTAGACCGGTTTCTAAGACAAGAAACAGCCTCCTTCGTCATAACAAACAAGAAGCGCAACATTCACTCTTCAGTGCAAAATCGGCAACTGATGTTAGAGCAAACGTGACTCACGCAGAGAAAGGAAGCTTCTAACTGTGAGAGGAGAAAAAGGTGGTAAAAAAAGGGAGGAAAGAACAAGTATAATAGGAGGCTATTATGTTCATAAATCATGTTCTGGAAAATGTAAATTATGTTATCGATGGTTAATGTAAATTATGTTATGTTCATGAATTATGTACTGTGAACATAAAGTGTCTTATTGAATGAAAAGGCAGCTAATTGGTCTCGAAAAGCACGTGGATCTTCCAAACCAGCTATAAACAGTTTCTAAACAAATAAGAAAAATGGGAGAAAACAGAACTATAAAAAAAATTTGGGAGACGATTTGGAAACCTAATAGAGTTACTTCGTCAACAAATACTTCGGAAAAAATATTTTCAAGAAACAGCAGAAAATTACCGAAAAATGATGAACGAAACAAACGATATTGAAAAATTAAACCAAAGATTTTCTAAGCAGAGGAGAAGAAATACATAATAAAACTAAATTATACATACTGTAAATTAAAAACTCATTTAATATATCATTAATCCGAAAATGTCAAAACATGATTAGAGTCCCAAAAAGTTCAACAGCTGGAGATTTAGATACATCCTGCAAAATAACATTTGGACAGCTAGGGATCGAACTCGGGCCTCCTGCATTGCTCTTAGCCATTCTACACACTTCATCACTTTGGTCATTTAATAAATTACTGGGATTACCTTACAAACACGTATGTAATTTAGTCTGTAATTAATCTATGTAATTTGGACCTGCATGTAATTTGAGCCATGTAAATTTCTGAAAATTTGCAACAATTGGCAGCTTTGACTGTGACTGCCAGTTAGTGTTTATAGTATAACCTAGAGTTACCTAAATTAATATCACTAATTCAATGACCATGTTTTTATTAATTTTAATATAACTTAAAATTATTTTTAAATGTATGGGAAAACAAAAGGAGATTTGTTATTACATTAATTTTGGTATAGGGTTATACCAAAATTAATATGTATGTTATCATACTAATTTTGGTATAAATCCCTTACTAAAAATTAGGAAATCCCTTGCTAAAGTATATTTGTTTATAGTTTTATTGCTCATATACTTTACAAGTAACTGAGCTATCGAATAGAACGTCTTTCATATCCAGTTGTGCAATCTAATCCACCGACCAGCGTGCAGCTTGGAACAGTGACCTAAATTACTTTGCATTCGAAGGTTGCATTATATGTAAAATAATGTTTAATCCCATTTAAGAAATTTTATTTTTTATGCAATTTTAATACATAATTAATTGTTTTGCAAAACTAGTTTAATACATAATTAAATACAGTATTTCATGCATAATTAATGTACGATTTATTTAATTTAATGCATGGTAATTTTTTAAGGCATCATGCATTTTAATTCATAATTTTTAGGAACATTTAGTTTTTGAGAGCAGTTCGAATTAGGTTTTTAATGCAATTTAACAATGTTAAGGAATTTTAATGCGTTCTAAGGGTTAGATTGAATACAAATTAACCATTATTATGAAGTTCAAATCGTTAATATAACGATGTTTTTAGCATTATATTATTCAAGAGACAATCTTGCATGATTTAATTTTTTTTATAAATAATTTTATATATATTTGGAATTTTCTTATAAGTGATATGTTTTAAATGTTAACGTAACATATTTTAAATTTTTAAACACAAAACATGAGAACAAAATTGATTATCTAAAAATTTTCAACCTACACGATCGTGTGTGTATATACATATATATATATATGTGTATGTGTGTGTATGTATATATATGTATGTATATGTATGTATATATATGTATGTATATATACTATATATATATATATATATATATATATATATATATATATATATATACAGAATTTCATCTTATGTCCTTGTGCATCCTTTTAATTTTTGATTAAAGAGTTCTAGATCTTCAGAAGAAGGAAAGAAGGTCAAACCCCTATCTTGAAAGCAAAAGGCAAAAAGTTTGAATTGCAAAGTTGAGGAGTGTTCTACAGTATGGAGAAACGTGCGGTTTGCATGTAGCATATATACAGACGATAAGAAAATGAGGTCAACGAAAAAGGATAATTATTATACTGCATCATTTGCGTGAAATTTTTATGCAGCATTTATTATTTACTGCAAAAAATATAATTCTAAATACTTTAAAATGTGTTCATTACACGGATTATTATTTTTTCATGCATATCTCTAATCATTTTCTTCAGAAATACTTGAGTAGTAAAGAAAGCATTTTCATAATTATTGCTTTACTCTGACATCATTTTTTATCGTCTGTGCATATATTATGTGCAAACCTCACGTCTTTCCATACTAAAAAGAGCTGCAACTTTTTAATTGAAATTTTTCGTTTACCTTTCTTTATTTCTGATATAGGAATTCTGACTTCTGTAATTCGCCGCTAGAGGTGCTATCGATAGCGTGTAATCATTTACCGATTAGTAGACCTTGCTCTTTCGCAGTTCTAAAATACTCCAATCAAAAATACAATGAATGGATAAGAACCTAAGAGGGAATGCCGTATAGGGCGCGAAAAAGTGAAGTGGAACACTGCTCGTACTGTAAAACATTTACAAGAATATTGCTGAAAGTTTCAGGGGAATTAGCTGTCAGTAATGAGAAGTAAGGTTCCTGATAGTTATGGTAATATATATATATATATATATATATATATATATATATATATATATATATATATATATATGTATACAAAAATAACGCTTCGGCAAACGTTCATTAGCTGAATATTTCAGAAATGAAGTTGGAATTTTCATGAACGCCTATAATTGTGGCTTTTCTTCTCAGTTTACCGAGATTATCCACAAAGTAGCTGAAAAAAATGAGCAAAGGTTGCGAAATATTTTACAGTGCAGTAACAACTTTGCAAAATCATCAACCTTGTCTGTATTAATCACACACACACAAAAAAAGTCGACTACAGCTATGAAATATTCCCAACATCTTTTTTCCAAAGCACACTTTATTTCGCAGGGAAAACAACATTCGACGAATCGCTGTCTTATCGGATGTATCTCTTGATTGAATGTAGAGTGGGGTGGTGAGAGCAGACATTCCCTCTTTGGGATCACTCCTTTTTTTTTCCGGAAGGTGACCCCAGATTCAATTTGTTACCTCGCATTACGGGGGGAAGGGTGCTTGGGTAGAAGATGATTTAGTTCAGTTCAGGGCATCGATGGCGTGGATAAGTGTGAAGAGAATTGTCAGAAACAGGTGGTGCAGTCCCGTATATCGTCTGTTGATAGAGTTCATTTGGAAGCTGGTTGAATAATTGCATCACTGCCCAATTAGTTTACTCTCTTCCTCCGGTATGTGCGTATCTCGTACAAATGAGTTTCTGTTCGGTAATACTCATTGTAATAGAGATGATAAAGGATATATTTTTATTGAGTAATAATGTGTTCCATGTTTCATCGAATGTTACTCTGGCTAATAGAACATAGTAGCAATGACAAGAGACAATGTATGAAATATATAAATATTATAGATGAGCGAACACTCGAACGTAAACAAAATTAGAATTCTCGAATAGAACGTCACTAGAAGAATTTCGAGTGCCTTGAATATCGCACCATACTTAACAGCAAGCTCTGGAATAAAAAGCCAGTGAAACTCCAGAGAAAGAAATTCGAAAGTCTTGTTTCCACCAACTTCAAATATTTTGAAAAGGAACTGTTTGGGAAAAGAACTATATCCTCACTCGATTATTTTTGCAGTATATAATCACGGCGCCGCCAGCAGTTTTTTTAAAGAGCAACTCTCAACACTTCTCATTTAATTTGGGATAGAAAAAAGGAAGCAAACTAGATCTTAAACACGTTAGAATACTCGTTTTCTCAAGTAAGAATCTGTAATATAGACGAGAAACGTTTACAATGATTCAATTATCATAATCAAGAGTGCCTAAAATAAAAATAAAAACTTGTGCAAAATAATTAAATTTAAAATAAAAAAATGTTCCTACCTTAATGTGGTCTTGTTACACTTTTTACTTATTTATTTATTTTATTAATTTCTTTACTAATAATTAATAATATTTAATAAATATTAATACTATTTATCAACAATTTAAAATAACTATTCGAGGTTTTCAAATATTTAAGACCCGGTTAATATTCGAATTCGAGAAAAGCGTTATATGCTCATCTCTAAAAAATATGCAGGGAATTAATTTTCCTACAAATACATTGGGGAAGTGTTGTAAATTGAAGTTTGAGTTTTCTTGATGAATTTGCACGCTTTGGTTATCCCGGAACATGAAATAACAGCTTTTAGCTTACCATCTCCCTCTCTATGTTTCTCTGCATGCGCGTAGAAGTAGACACTATAACTCAGAAACGAATGCTTTGATGATAGGTTATGAGTGAATAAGGTTGGTAAATAAAACTAGAATGTTTTGACATGAATAACGTCTATGGTCGAGGAATCCTGCTGAAATTGGATCTTTATAAAAAATGTGAACACTTTGGATGCTTATATCTCCGAAGCTAATCGATAAAAATAAGCTCCTGTTTGTAAAAATTGCAACACCATGAATAAATCAGAATTGAATGAGATTTATTTCCCAAACGACCTGCACTGATACAACTAAACGATTAAATTTACAAAGCCAAAAAGCAATATTACATGTCGAAAATCAGCATTTGGTGAAGCCACCACGCGCTGCAATAAATGCTCCTATACGACGTGGTATCGAATCAAACAGATTTTGAATTTGCACCTGAGGAAGAGCATTCTAGATTGCTTCTATCCGAATCCAAAGTTCAGCTGTATTATCTACGGGATGAACATCACGAACGAGACGCCGATAGAGGAAATCCACGACATGTCCAATAGGCGACATATCTGGTCAATGGGCAGACCAAGGCAGAAGCTCTATTTGTTGCGCTGAAAAGAAGTCTTGAACATTCCTAGCACCATGTGGACGGGTATTGTTCTGTTGAAATACAGATCTACGAATGCATTGAAGGAAGGATACGACTTTGGGCGCCAGAACTTTTTTTGATGTACTGGTTGCTGTTGAGATTACTCACAATTCTTAGCAGCTGAGATCGTCCAAGATACCCAATGGCGCCCTAGACCATCACGCTTGGCGTTCGTCCAGTATGGCGTTGGATAACGCACTCCGAAAGGTAAAGTTCACCGCTATATTGTCTAACATAGATGCGGCCAACACTGTAACCCAAATAATTAAAGCGGGATTCATCGGAAAAGACGACTTGTTGCCAATCGGAACGCCAGTGTCTATGTTGATGAACTTATTGTAGCCGCAGGCGTCGATGGTTTTGCGTCAGGAGAATCCTGTACAAAGAAATTCTTGCACGCAATCCACGGTGCAGCAGACGCCGATGAATTAATTGTTGGAGTAGACAATGACACACTTGTAACAGTGGGGCGCGGTAGCCCATTGGTTAGCGCGCTGGAGTTGCACTCGGTTGGCCCGGGTTCGATTCCAGCCGCTGCCAAAACTGCCGCCGTGTTCATGCGGAGTACGATCACGTTAAACATGTGGGTCCGAAAGTCCTTCCGAGAGGTTGGTGGTAGGGGAAGGAGGGTACGGTCCTTGTGGATGCCTCCCCCACTTGGTTCCGGTCTAAATTGGGTGGCACTTCCCGACCGTCCAAACAGTTACCTTACACCTTTCTGGTAGGTCGGACGGTCTGGGTTTCAACAACAACACTTGTAACAGTGCTCCAACGTTCTGCCAACTATCAAGATGAAGCTGTACGGTTCATCACTACCACGCAGATGAGGTGTCTATCATCCCGTGCTGACATAACATTTCGTCGTCCATTGCCGGATTTGCGATTCATCCGGTTCTCTTCCGTTCACTGCTTCCACACTCGCATCACTGTGGCATTGCGCTCCATACGAGTTGCTATTGTACGATAAACAAAAACCTCTTCACGAAGGTCGATCATTCGTTCCTGTTCAAACTCAGTAACTTGCTCATATGGCGCCCTCTGTCGTCAGAGACTTCTCATGAAACGTTTAACGCTGGAAGACAACCATATACTATTTTCAACGTCCCGTTACAGATCTCTATTTATACGGATAAACAGCAGTTCACAGGACGTTGCTCAGCCCACCCATGCTCGATGGCTCTGAAATTCTAATTATTTGAATAGCACATCCTAAATTGCATTTGCTGTCAGTTTCAGCTCAATCGTGTGATTCTTTCATGGTATTACAATTTTTACAAACATGAGTTTATTAACAATTTATAATTATTTTACCGGAAATAGGGTACCATTTATAGATAAACAAAAAATATTTACAATTTTTTAATATTTTGAACTATTTTTTTTTCTTTTTGGAAAAATATAAATCAATAAAAAGTTTTTGTCTGAACGATTTTTGTCACATTGCTTGTTTTCATTTGAAATATCTTCTACATCAGTGTTTTTGGAGATTTTTGGGTTGCGGAACATTTTTGAAATCCAATTGGATGGCGAAGCATCCACATGAGAAAAATCCCATTGTGGTCAAATTATGTATTCAAAATTTTACATGTATCTTAATTTTTAAAAAAATTTACACGAAATAATCAATAAAATTCCGCGAAGCACACTTTGAAAAAAAAGAAAACGCTGTCTAAACTGTAATAGATAAATAAAAATAGTTAGGGGGGGACACACTGTTCAGTAGCAGAAAATCGAGTTTTTAGGTCAATAATTTGTTTTTATAAAGTTCTTATATATTTTGAGAAACCGTCTCGTCAAGTTGAAGAAGATTAAAAATTTTCCGTTTTGTAACGCTTATCTCAGAAACTAAAAGTTTTCACTAAAAACAGAAAGCCTTCATGGTTTACAACGAAATCTCTACATGGTTATGTAACCGAATTTTTGAAGAGATTCTTAATTATCGACGTGGTTATATATGCCCATCCTATTAGTGGGAGATTTTAACATGGACACTAAGACATTAGACAACGCTATTATGCAGATGATGTTCAACTTAAAACTTACATCAGATCCTGTGAAATCCTGTATATATATATATATATATATATATATATATATATATATATATATATATATATATATATATATATATATATATATATATATATATATATATATATAAATATATATATATATATATATATATATATATATATACATATATATATATACATATATATATATATATATATATACATATATATATATATATATATATATATATATATATACATATATATATATATATATATATATATATATATATATATATATATATATTTACTCTACTAAAAATGCCATTAAATTTAGAACAGTATCTAATGGTCATAATACTTACTCTATTACTGCGAGTAAATTACTACTAAATTATTTAAATGTAATCAATGATAGTTTACGTTTTTCTAGCGATAACTACCTTATTCTAAATAATAGTAAAGAATTAAAAAATGAATTATAGCATAACTAGGTACACTAATTGGTTTTCAAACTTTTGATTTTAAACATCTTTTTAACAATATTGAGATCTCTGATCTTTGTGATGTAATTTTAGCTCTATATAATACTTATATTACTAGTCAATCTACTCAAACAATATTTACCAATTTTTTTAAACTTCTCCACTTTGTTCTTTTCAATAATTATATATTTCAAGGTAATAAATTATACTTACAAGTTTCAGGAGTTCCACAAGGTGGTTGTAGTAGCAGTATATTAGCTAATTTACACCTTTATCATTATGAAAAATCTTTTACTTCAACAGAATCTGATTTGTTTAGTATTTACTGATAACTATGTCATAGATTTTTTTATCCGCATAATTTGGAATTAATTTCTAATGAAGCCACTATTATTAATAATATTATTTTTTTGGATTTAAATCTAATTATTAAACCTACTAATGGGATAGTTACTAATTTATATGTGTGAGACCACAAATTGATCTCACACTTTGATGAGACAGTTTTATGAGAATATTTATTGTGTACAAAACATCGGACAATACTGACAGTCTGGATGGCACCGAGTTTTACAACCCGTGAACCTAAAAGTCAGAAAACCATAAATTTAGGAGCGTCAAAACAAGGGGGCCGAGCTGGCCCGTAAGAGGATGTGGAATGGTTCCATTGGTTAAAGGATTAACCAATGGAGAAAGTACTTGTTACGTCACATTCAATGCTTCAAATAAAAGCAAGGGGGAAAGTGACGCCCCCGAGAAAAAGGAGAGCCACAGCCTGTGACCCGAGAATCAGATAGATATACTAACATGACTTGGAACAAATAACTTGTACAATATGACTTAAACAGATAACTGGGATCATGATTTAAGAAGGACACTGATCAACAACTAGAGCAGTGATGATATAATACGATTTAAGATCGAGACATGACATTTTGATTTGTGCAGAGTTACAGCAGTACAATATGTTCAACGAATTTACGTGTCGGAGCATTACACCAAGAGTTAATGCCGGTAAAGTTAATGCCGGACAAAGTGCAAGACAGATTTGGAGATATGTGCCCATTGCAAATGATATCTGGTCCTAACCACTATTTAGGCGTTTCCGTACTGGTCGCATATGTCCCCTCCGCTGAAATAATATAATTAAATATTGTAATTGAATTTAATAAGTATTTTATGTTGTTAATAAATGTTATTGTTAATGCTAAATTGGTTAAATCCTTTTGGTAACGTAATAATTAATATTCCTTTACAGGACTCACGCAAAGTAAATAATTGGAGGGTGTATAGTCGCACAATAAAGCAATGTACAATTTAGTTAATAAATCCACTATGATGAATTTAAGGCCATGTTAAGAGATATAGATATGTTAATGATAAATAATTGGAGGGTTATTGCAAACACAATGCACAACGTCATGATAAATAATGTTAATCATAATAAAAGTACTTATCTTTTTAAATGTGAGCCACAATATGATAAAAAAGACTATTTTAAATTTAACATTAATATTACCGTTTAATTCCTGCAACTCGATTCAATTGTTTAGAAATATTATACTTAATCAACTTTTTAGAATTTATAGATTATCAGATAAAAAATTCCATGATATGCACATTAGTAACCTAAAAATTACCAGTAAATTATATAAATATCCAGCAAATTTAGTAAATGGTATAGTTAAAAAGTTTGGATTAGTTGAATATTCTTAAATTTCTCTCCTTAATATCTAATATTAGCCAAACATTAACATTCTCTTGAATACACATTACAATGTATCCCCTTATATTTTAGCCTCTACGCTTTCAATTATATTACACGCCCCTTTATTTTGTAGCTTTTACTGTAGAATATATCACATTTTATTGCCTTTTCGCAATACTGTTATTTATATCAACCGATTGGCAACAGTAGAACTCTACTTTTATCTTTTGCGATTGGCAACATTGATCTCTTCATTTATTGTACAATTGGATTGAACATTTGCAGTGTATTTCAGGTATTCATATTTCCTATATAATTTTTCAATCTTTATGCTTGTAGTCCAAGTATTGAGAGTTTATAGATAAAATATATCTCAGAAACAAGCATATTTTGTGTTCATTTTGATTACATACTTGGACTTGACAAATAATTTTTTGGAAATGAACAATTTTTTAGGCCCAATGCTTATTTAGGCCAGATGCATAACTTTAATGCTTGGATATTTTTCGTTTTTCTATTTTCGAATTCACACCATTGAATTTTATTGATTATCTTTAGATTGAAGACTAGAAGTATGCATTTTGTTTTCCTAGTTATTTATGATTCTCTATTTAATTTCTATTCATATTTTAAGTTAGGGTTATTTTAGTTACAACTTCTCTCTGTTCTATCATTGGATTTTCATATTATATATATATATATGTATATACCGGGTGGTCAGAATTAAAACACCCCTACTCTGAGCTCTCTATACATATAACTCAGTGTAAAGGCTCCAAAATTGTTGAACCTACTATTCAAGACATGAGGAAGGGGATTACGCGGGAAAAAAATAGTTCCCGAAACACCGATACGTGGCGCTGCACAACCGAAAATGTGCTGAAAAAGACACAAAATAATTACAAAAAAAAAAAAAAAAAAACATGCGATATGGAATTTTTCCTTTTTAATTTCTTTTGCTGATATGAAAAAAAAGAAGATAAAAGAGTGAAGAAACTTAAACTGTCATTGTAACTGCAATTTCGCACTGTAAGCACAAAAATTTGCATAAACCCTTGGTTTGCAGCTACTATGCTCTGGGCATAAAAGGGGATAAATCTGGGAAATTTTCATTCTTATCAGCGAAAGCTGTCACACTGCCAGAACGCGCTTTACTTGTGAAGCTGTTTTATGAAAACAAAGGACATGCTGCAGCTGCACTTCGAGAGTTTCGTCGACTTAAGAATTTGCGCAAAGGACCATTACTTCTACAAGCTCTCAGGAGAATGATCGCTCGATTCGAGAAAACTGGACATCTTGGAGTTCAGCCGTGTCGAGGAAGCAAATCGACTCGTTCAGATGTCGTTGACGATGTTGCCACCGCTATTGTTGAACAATCAATGGATAACGTTATAGGCTGTAGTAGTGCACGTGGAGTGTCACGACACTTCCCTTCAGCACAATGCGGAACGTACTAAGAAACATAGTGCATTTTTTCCTGTACGAAATTAGTTACAATCACCACTTGCTGACCATCGACAGGGAGAAGCGACTGACCTTTGTATTGACATTCCTGGCTAGAGTTGAAGTGGATGCATCGTGGCCGTGGCAGATTCTATGGAGCGATGATGCGCATTTCCATCTAAGTGGAACAATCAACACCCATAACTGTCGCATTTGGGACACTGAAAACCCTCGTACCTTCAAAGAGATTCCACTTCACTCACCGAAAGTTACAGTCTGGTGTGGATTCACAGCCACATTCATTCTTGGACCTTTCTTTTTCGAAGAGGCTACTCCCATTGGCCCTGTGACATGCACCGTGACGGCCAGGAGGTACAAAAACATGCTCGAAAATTTTGTTGTACCCCAACTGCAACAGCACCAATGTCTTGATTCAATTACCTTTATGCAAGATGGAGCGCCTCCACACATTGGACTCCGTGTACAGCAGTTTCTTCGGCAACATTTTACTAATGGCAGAGTAATTAGTCGTGCGTTTCCGACAACCTGGCCATCTCGTTCTCCAGATCTTAATCCCTGTAATTTTTGGCTGTGAGGATACTTAAAAAGTCTTGTTTATCGAGGACGTCTGGTAACCTTGGCAGATTTGAAAGACAGTATCACTCTGCATGTGAGAAGCATCTCAATCGACTAATTACGATCCGCAGTTGAACAAGCTGTCCACAGACCGCAGATTTTACATCTTGAAGAAGGGAACCATATTGAGCAGCATTCCCTACATCGATAGGGTCCTTGTGATATGAATGTTTGGTACGTTCGAATAAAATGTGTTACAAATGTGTATTTTCTGTCTTTTCAGCATATTTTCTGTTGTACAGCGCCACCTATCGGTGTTTCTGAAACTATTTTTTTTCATGTAATCCCTTCCCCCATGTCTTGAATAGTAAGTTCAACAATTTTGGAGCCTTTACACTGAGTAGTTCGATGTATAGAGAGTTCAGAGTAGGGGTGTTTTAATTTTGACCACCCGGTATATATATATATATATATATATATAACTCATCTCTAATCTATTATTGGAATTTCATATAATATTTTTATTATATATATATATATATATATATATATATATATACTATATTATATACACAGAGAGAGAGACCCAGTCCGTCCGACCTCTCGGAAGGACTATCGGATTCACAGATTTAATGTCCACGAACTCCGTGTAAGCACGGGGATAGTTTTGGTAGTGCCGGGAACCGAACTCGGTTCTCCTAGTATGATCCCCATGTCTTAACCACTGGACTATCCCGTCCCGAACCTGAATACTGTACACTTTAACTATCTTTTTTAACTATCTTACGACAATGGGGGTTTTGCGCCATTTTGCAAAAAAAAAAATGTCGTTTTTCTTAAACATATTTTAAATTGTAATAGATTAAAATGTTTTACTGGGCTAAGATACGTACCAAATTTCAGCTCTCGGGGACGTAAGAAAGTATGTTAAAAAATACATCCAAGAAATTGAAATACACAGACAACCAACCACACACACATCGGTCATGACGAATTAAATAAAAGCTTCTAATATTAGTAAAGTAAACGTTTTTTTTTTTTTTTTACGATTCGTAAAGTTCAGCTAGAGCACAAGATCCTGAATTATCCTGAAACAAAAAAAAATAAGCACTTTTTTCGCGTTCTGATAGACCGCCGCGTAGTTACCATGGCCACCGGTGGTGAGTCAGGTGTCAGAGTAATGGGTGGCACATAATCTGGAGAGATTATCATCCAGCCACCCCTTTTGACAGCTGCTTTATTGCTATCATTAACCTGACGCTTCGGTTCAATCCAATTGCAATGTGCACTCCGTTAAATGGAAATGCGATCGCTACGCAAAGGGTGTTTGTTTTTTGCGACTGCAGTGAAGAAATTTGTAGTAGATCCACCAAACTAGCTCGGAAAGTTTTAATGAGCGCGTCATCATTACTTGTAATAATTTGAAATGATGGCAATATTTCGTGCGGAGCTAAGTTGCCAACAGGGGAAAACGCTGAGTCTATGTAGGAAACACTATTAACCTATAAGAAATAAAGTATTGTTGTATGAGGGTGCCCGGGATACAGAAACCCATAACACCCCCCCCCCCACACACACACACACACACATTTTTAACACTTTCCAATATAGTTGGAAAGTTTTTATGACTTTGGTCATTCTGTCTGTCTGTCCGTTCGCACTATGACTGTCGTAAAAATGACTTTATCGAAATGGCAATTTATTATGTTGTTGAGCGAGATGTTTGGGGATGAAAATGAATACTATCACCCAATTAGTTTCGGATTGAACCCGGGTTGAAAAAATGAAATACATTAAACCCTATGGGACTCAATTTTTCAAACAGTTTTTAAACGGTGTTAAAATTCACAAATTGCTTTTCAAAAAATTTTAGAAAATATTCAAATTATCACAAAAAAAATCAACAAAATATATTGGGTAATTGAAGTAATACAGACGCCCATATTGTATAAAGTACTCACGTGACTCATTGCAAAATAAAATGGGGTTTCCATTTTTTTCCGCTGTATGATGTTTAAAGATCGTTTAAATGCATATTTAGTGTTCAATCCGTCAGAAACCGCTTTATTTCTGCGTAATATTTGTATATCTAAATTCTGTGCCAACGTAATTACATTATTTTTAATTTTTAATTATTACTGACCTTTCTTTATTCCTACAACGAAGCCTAATTTTAATGGCTATAAACTATAACATACAGAATGTAAACAAATCAAACGATTGAAGGGGGAATTGTATAGGAATTGTTGAAAATTTTTCACGGAAAATTTAGCTCTGCAGTCCGGAATATAAGTAATATGAATGAAATATTCATTGATTTTACATAGAGAGGCAGACGATTTATAAAAAGACGATTTATAATTACGATTTATAAAAACGATTTATAAAAGAAGCAGACGATTTATTAAACTATGACGATTTTCAAAAAGGACATGTTAACTGATGCGTGCCGTGTGTGGTCGGGCGACGTCCAGACATGTGTGTTCGATTGGTGAGAGATCAGGGGAGACTGTTGACCAGGGAAGCACCTGGGGACCTTGAAGAATATGTTGGCTGATGCGTGCCGTGTATGGTCGGGCATTATCCTACTGGTAAATGGCATTAGGAACCCCCTGAAGGAAGGGTAGTGTCACCGGCCGCAACACGACATCCACGTATCGCCACGTTGGGCCATCATAGTGCCCTCAATGCGGACCAGAGGTGACCTGCTATCTTAGACGATGACGCCCCAAACCATGATGCCGCGGTGTGGGGTTCCACAGATGTGGCCGGATAGGACTTGTCACCACCTCAGCGCCAGACTCGTACACGACGACTGTCATTGTTAAAACAGAAGCGTAACTCGTTTGAGAACACGACCCTGTGGCATTCCGCCGTCCACGTGGGCCTATCCCGACACCATTGGAAACGGAGGCGTCTGTGCTGTTGAGTTTATGGCAGTCTTCTTAACGAGCACCATAAGTGTAGGTCACCGACAACCAATCGGCTGATAATGGTCCTGGTCGATATGGAAGCATCAACGGAGTCCTGCACATGCTGCAAAAGGACGACTGTAGTGGCCTGCGGGGCCGCCAACGCTGCCGGTGGATGCGTCGCTCCACGCGTGCTAACGTCGCTCTGGCCTTACTGGCACCCCTCAAACGCGCCACATTTCCTTGTTCTAGCCATCTTCGCCGTAGCTGGTGCACAGTGGACGCGTGTAGGTGGCTGTCCGCTGAGATTTGACGTGTGGACCAATCTGCCCTTATGAGTCCGATCACCACACCCCTCGTAAAGTCGTCTGTCTGCTGGAACTGCTTCGGTTGGCGGCAGTCTGGTATTCGCTGCTACTACACGTTTCCTTTAAGGCAAAAAAAATGTAAAATGATTTTCTTGGCAGACAGAGCGACGTGATTATTGCCGATTCTGCAGGTTCCTTCCCTTATATCTCACTGTACTTGCGCGGAACAGCTACCCATTTCGCATCATTTACATAACTCGGTGAGCTGTGTCTACCCTGCAATTTACATATTTTTCTGCCCACTCCTTCTTGGTGCCTCATTTTTACTGTCACGTAGTGTATATAGAAGATGAGACAGATCTAAAATCTTTATTAATTTTACTTGATAAACTGTAAATTTTCTTCAAGGAAGCTCCGAACCGGGATCTTTTATTATAAAATTTGCGCTTACCCAATCTTCTGTTACTAAGCTGACGCTTTTCCGACTGTGCCAGAGACTATACCGGTTATACATTCCACAGCGATAAAATAATTTAAAGAATGTACTTGCCACCTCATTTCAAAATCTAGGGCTTTGGAGGTCATCCAATATCTTCTGCTCATCTGGAAAGTATCAACCACCAAACAAAAAATTTATGTTGAAAATCGGTTCGATAGATTCTCAGAAATTGAATAACAAAAAATCTGATGTGGGCAGCACATGACTTTCCCTGCAGACGTATATTAACGTTATCTTTATTTTAATTAAATTTATTTCACTTTTAATTCAATTTTCGTTCTCATTCGGTAATCGGACTTATTTTCAAAGGTGGCGTAGAGAAAATACGGAAACTAAAATATCTTGATAACGGCTAGGCCTAGTGTAATGGGGTTTATCTTATTATTTTCGTCGTTAAAAATTACGTATTAAACGAGCATTTAATGGATATATTTGAGTATACCTAGTTCTTTAGTTTAGATTTTGACAATTTTTGCGGTCCATTTTGCAAAAAAAGGCAGGTTATTTTTTTTTAATCGTACCAAAATCTAATCAGCAGAATAACCCACAAGTGACTCATCTACCGAATTTTGTGAAATTCGGTTCAGTAGTTTTTCAGTTAGAGTGGATACAAGCTTTTGCGGGCCATTTCGCAAAAAAAGGCGGGTTCTTTTATTCCAAATCGTACCCCAAACTAATCAGCACCAGACTCGCTCACAAGTGACTTATCTACCAAATTTTGTGAAATTCGGTCCATTAGTTTTTTAGTTAGAGTGGATACAAAATCTGCACAGACAGACAGACAGACACACAGACACACACACAGACGTCACGCTAAAAATGGTTTTTTCGTATTCTAGAGGTCTTGAAATGTGCAGATCCGTCGAAAACTCGAGTTGCGATTTTCGACATGATTCCAATACTTTCCCTATACATTACCATGTATTGCAGGAAAAGTAAAAAGGCTTGTGCTTTAAATAGATTTTAGTTTTAGTTCAAACAGATAATAATTGAGCTTTCTGCAAGTCCTTGAATGCTACATTACAATTTAGAATTTTATGTGTAAAAGGCTAAAATTTGATGCAGTCTTTGCAACTCTCTATTATAAGTATAATGGAAATTGAATATAACATCAAAATTTATCCTCATAATTCTGAACTAAAATATAGTATTCAAAGACTTCCTTCCTGCTCTTTTTTTTTCATTTTCATAATGAAAACTTAAATAGTTCCTATAGATTCAGTTTCACTCGTGATTCAAATGGTCTAGTGGTTAAAGAGTTGGGCAGCGAGTTCACAGATCTGTTGATTGCTAGTTCTGTCCTCATCTGAGAAGTACTGCTTTCTTTATTACAGTTTTAAATAATGAATAAACAATGTTGTCAGGGTAATAGATTTTGTGGGTTCTGCCCCAAATTTTGTTCTAATCGCCAATCCAAAGAAAGCTTTATATAATTAAAATAAAGTAACATTGCAACGCCATTCATACCGCAGCTGTACCAGCGTGAAACAAATACTTTTGTCGAGAGTTATGTCCCCGGCAATTTTAGCTGCGTTTTTTACATTATCTAAACGGACACGTTAAAATGTTAAAATTAAATACACCAAAATCGACGCTTTGGTCGTCGCCCTCTTGGCCGAGAGGATTGGGGCGTCAAGTTGCGGGGCTTTAGGCTAGGAGTTCGATCCTGGTTTGAGTTAAAAGGGTATGATTGTAGTGTTAGGAAGTTACGGGTGTTAGTGCGTGTCGCTGGGGTGAAGATATGAGAGTTTCAAGAGGAATTGGGGATTCTGAGGCCGGTCTTCTTAGCTCTTTCCTTTAAACTATCTTATATTTCTTACTAAATTATATGCACGAGATGGAGGACGAGCGGTGTGTGAGCTCCGTCGTTGCTGGCGGGGTTTTTTCTTCGGTCCTGATGGCTTCGGGGTCGAGCACACCACCCTTTCTCGTCCAAAGTTCGTGCAGGGCTTGTTTTGATACGGAAGTCCCAAAATTTTATACATTTTTGAAACCACCGCATCTCTTTTTTGTCTACTCTCGATGGACGAACCGGAAGTAAAAAGAGACGTCACTTCCTGTGCGTAATTTACTATGACGTCACTTCCAGTCAAGTAATATTAATAATGAAGTAATCTTAAGTAATATACTTAACGAATAATGAAATACATTATTATAATGCCAGATAAAAAATCCTGAAGAAAACGTGTGCCAAACGTCTCAATGCAGGTTGGCGGACTCGAACTTGCAGCCTCTGGAATTGAAAACAGACAACAAGACTACTGAGCCAGTCCGCTCACAGATCGAAGGCCATAATTAATCTATTTAAATTTAACGGAGAGACTGATCACGAAAAGCACAGATACCATAACGGCTTGACGCGTTATGCTTCATGCGAGTTGATGGACTCGAATCAACAGCCTCTGGAATTGGAAACAGACTACGTGACCATTGAGCCATGCAGCTCACAAATGGAAGGTCCTAATTAATATATGTATATTTAACGGATAAACATCAGAAAAAGAAAAGATGCCAACGCGACTCATTGAACTCGAACCCACAGCCTCTTGAATTGGAGGAAGACAACTTAACCACTGAGCCAGCCAGTTCACGTGGCAACGATCTTCATTAATCTATTTAAACTTAAAGGACAGTCTCTCTCTCTCTCTCTCTCTCTCTCTCTGATCAGAAAAAGCACAGAAACCAAAACGACTCAACTCGCTATGCGAGTGGCTGGACTCTAACCCACAGACTCTAGAATTGGAAACAGACTACACGAACACTGAGCCAGCCAGATTACGTACCGAAGAATCTATTTAATCTATTTAGATTCAACGAAGAAACTGATCAAAAAAAGCACAGATACCAAAATGACTCAATTTACTCGAACCTGCAATTTCAGGAACTGGAGGAAGACAACATGAGCATTAAGCCAGCCAGGTCACATATTTACTCGTGGTTCGAACGACCCACTGGTTTAACGACCATTTAGGATTTTCGGTATGATCCTAAATAATAAATTTAAACTTAATAGTGAGACTGATCAGAAAAAGTACGCGTGCTATGGGGTGAGGACAGAGCTCGCTAATAACGAATCTGTGTGTTCACTGTCCATCACTTTAACCAGTGGGCCGTTCGAACCACGAGTAAAACTGAAATTAAGAACTATTTAATTTTTTATAATAAAAAATTTAAAATAAAACAAGAAGTCCTTAAATGCTATAGCTTAGTTTGGAATTATATATAAAGAGGATAAAATCAGATGTAATATATATTTCAAACTTTAATTTATAACAGAAAATTGAAAATATTACACTCGATTTTTTCCACGTTTATATAAAACTCTAAACTGAAATGTAGCATTTAAGAACTTCTTTTTACTTTCCCTGCAGTACATGGTATTGTATAGGGAAAGTATTGGAATCATGCCGAAAATCGCAACTCGAAGTTTCAACAGATTTACACGTTTCGAGACCTCTAGACAACAAAAAAACTATTTTTAGCGTGACGTCTGTGTGTGTGTCTGTGTATCTGTCTGTCTGTGCAGATTTTGTATCCACTCTAACTCAAAAACTAATAGACCGAATTTCACAAAATTTGGTAGGTAAGTCACTTGTGGGCGAATCTGGTGCTGATTAGTTTTGGATACGATTCGGGATAAAAGAACCCGCTTTTTTTGCGAAATGGCCCGCAAAAGCTTGTATCCACTCTAGCTGAAGAACTAATGAACCGAATTTCACAAAATTCGGTAGACAAGTCACTTGTGAGTTACCCTGGTGCTGATTAGATTTTGGTACAATTCGAAAGAAATAACCTGCCTTTTTTTGCAAAAATCGCAAAAATCTAAAATAAAAAACTATGTATGCTCAAATATATCCATTAAATGCTTGTTTAATGCGTAATTTTTAATGAAGAAAAGAATAAGATCAACCCCATTACACTAGGACTAGCCGTTCTCGAAATATTGCAGTTTTTTTTTTATTTTTTCTGCGCCACCTTTGAAAATAAGTCCAGTTATCAAATGAGAACAAAAATTGAATTAAAAGTGAATTAAATTTAATTAAAATAAAGAAAACGTGAATATAAGTTCGCAGGGAAAGTCATGTGCTGCCCTCATCAGATTTTTCTTTTTAATGATGCGCAGTATGCGCACGGTAATGTGGGAAAATATATATTTTCATCCGATATGCATCCATATTAAAATACGTGAGTCATTTTCCAGAGGTATAAATAAAATTGGAGATAGTGTTACTGGATGTTTTAGAAAAACTGCGGACACTCATATGTTTAAATATATATATTTTTTTAATTTGTACTCAATTTAGTAGATAGAGGCCATTTTACTCGATGTATTCAAATATGAAGTTCGCTTGAGTTTGTTCGCGTGGATACACTTTGAACAAAATGGAATTTAAATCAATTTTAAAAACCATACCTCAAGAATTTTTTTACGAAATTTTAATTTCGGACAATAAGCAGAAGAGTCGTTAAAGCCGAAGTTTTTATCAAAATACAGTGATTTTTTTCAGAGAATGCTTATAATAACATTACAATCTCATGTTTAATAAATCAAATCTCTATCTGTTAAATTCGCGAATTTAGATTTCTGAATTTTTAACTCCCCCTACCAAGGCGTCTGCTGCTTGTGAAGAAGCAGATGTTTTCGCATCCACAGTTCGCCGAGCAGATATCGTCTTCTGAGATCCCGACACTTTGCTTGTTTGTTCCCAATGCATTTTATGGTGTTCTTTGCGATTTTTAAAAATCTTTAAAAAATAAAAAAATCGACTCTATCAAAATTCCAGCTGCTGAAGGGTCTTCAAAATTTATCTGTTTTCCGTTCAAACCATAAATCGAGATTCTAACTATGTAGTAGGAGATAGCTTTTTTCCGGACCCATCTTTTACCCTCAGTTTGGAGGGTTTTTTTTACAAATATTTAAAAAATCTATCAAATTTTTCGAATTTGGAAAATTTGGGGCCCATCTTCGGTCAATGGCTACGTTTAAAAGAAACGTGGACTTCTAGGCCAAGTAGGGGATCCGGCATAACGATTACATATACAATGTAGGATCAAAAAATTCGGAGACTGTGCTGATATCTCCAACCCTTATTGGAGGGGAGGTGAACTATTTTACCGTGACGTGTAGAGGCGCATGTGACGCGAGATGTGAAAAGGAAGAAGCAGGTGCTTTTGCAGACAATGCGAGCAGGTGAAATGTTTCTGTCGGCAATTTTCCCAAACCCTGGCAGAATTTGATATTAGCACGTTGTTATTCAAACGTCATTTTTGTTTTCGACGAACGCGAACGACTACAGTTCACTGACACGCATTGTCTGGAAAACCCTGCTTTGCGGACCTGCTTGTTCCTTTTCACATTTCGCGTCACATGTACCTCTACGCCACCGTAAAATAGTTCCCCCTCTCCTCCAATCAGGGTTGGAGAGATCAACACAGTTTCCGAACTTTTTGATCCTATCTTGTATATATATATACATATATATATATAAGAAAGTCAATATTACTACAAAAATATACTATAAAAATTACTATATGGTCACAGGTATCTATCGACTCCGGGAGTGTTTCTTAGGAGTAAAAGTCGACTATAACCGGGAACTAGGGGTCACAATCCCCTTAGGCCATTACGTATTTCCCTGTTGGCTATTTTTCTTATACTGGCCTTTATGACACTTATATATATATATATATATATATATATATATATATATATATATATATATGGGCACATTTTAATACTATAGGAATTTGCAAGTAATTGTGAATTTTTACGTTTCTTTATTTTCTATTCCGTACGAAGAGCGGATATTCTGCAAGTATTTAATATGTGCTAGTATGTGATAGTGTCATAAATTTAACTTCGGTATTTTGATAGATTTACATATTTTGAACATTTTAGAATACGAATCAGTCATGTTTTGATGATGTATGTGTTACAATGCATCCTCTGGAATCATGGATGTGTTCTCAGGTTACAAAAATAAGACCAAAAATTCTAGATAAATAACACGTTTATTTACAAGCACAGAATAAACAGAAGCAATGTACAACAAATAGCTCGATAACTATTTCACAGGATCACTAAACAACTGTCAGGTACAATAAAACATCCATTAAATGCACATCTAATTTCACAAAATAGCGGATACTACTCTCAAAACATTGACGTATCTCACAATTGAATGTAGCTCGTATTACGTCAACTGCACTCCAACTGAGCGATGTCGCCTTTTATATACTCTCTGTAGAAACTTCCAGAAGGGGGCTCGTATCTCGAAAAATATTCGTTATTTCGAAAAGGTTCTCAAACCATTTCAAATTGGCAATAAATTGTCAAATCCTGCAACCCCCCCCCCCCCAAACTTCCACACATCGTAACCTTAAATTCACGTAGTAGGAATGGCTGCTTGTAATTGTGTTTTCTCCTTTTGGTTCTCCAAAGAGCATCCAACGACGGTATTTTACATGTTTTTATTATTGGTGTATCTAAATTCTGTGCTAACGCAGTTACAATATTTTTCATATTAAATGATCACTAAACTTTTTTTATACCTACAACGAAGCCTAATTTTACCGCTAAACTATAGCATACAGTATGTAAGCAAATTAAGCGATTGTAAAGTGAATTGTTTAAGGTTGCTGATTTTTTTTCACGCAAAATTAGTTAGCTCTGGAGTCTGGAATATATGTAACATGAATGAAATATTCATTGATTTTACATAGAGAGGCAAACGATTGATAAAATGAAATGATTTGTCATAGTTACAATTCAAAGTATATCGAAGAACTAATTTAACATGCGATAAGCAAACGATGTAGTTTCTATAATAAATAAATATTATAATTGTGATGTAATATTAACTGCAACTGTATCGTAAATACTTCGCAAATTATACTTTCGACGACACTCATTTGAACGACACCCAGTTCATTTTGTGTAACTGGCATTGTCTTTCTGGATGAAATTTGAAGTTTTCAAGTATAATAAATTACTATGGTACTGTGATAGTTTAAAAAATGTCGGAGCTATTTTAGAGATGTTTAAATAAGTTTTTGATGATATAAAAGGATTTGTTTAGTGTCATTACTCTCGTTATAAATAAGCACTCAAAATTTTAATGTTGGTGGTTTATTGTATATATGTACTTATTGTAGATTACTTGTATATGTTTCCTGTTTTTATAGTGCATTCGTAAACACTTACTTCGGATATGAAAAACTAGTTACATAACTTTTGATAATCAATGTGATACCGGCCATTCTCCAAGTCTGATTCATTGATTTAAATATTAGTATAAAAATATTCACAAAGCTCACTGAAATGGTTAAACTTTGATTAAAAAAATGTAGTTAAATAAGATTAGAAACTTTCATTAATTTTTATATAGGGAAACAATTTTGTTAATCATTGCAAAAATGAAAGTGTATCCACAGTAATAAAAAGCAGTTATAATTTTAGTACTTAAAATCATATGCAGAATATTTAAAAGAAATAGGGATAAAAAAAATATTTAAAAGAATTTAACTTAAAATAAGAAATTAATTTAAAACAAGAAGTTAATTTAAAAGAAAATACTTTGGTAAACACTGTCTAATAATTTTTGAAGCAGCTTAAAATGTAAATAAAATTGCATTTCTGTTGTAAAGTGTTTTATAATCAATGCTTTATGCATGATTGATCGTTCTTGTTGATTATACGTCATTAGGAAAAATATGAAGTGGGCAGAATATGACTTTCCCTTTTATTCTCCCTTAACTATTTTCCTTGGACTATTTCTCAGGATTGGTAATAGATAGATAGATGATGTTTGATGATAAATATTGATTCAACATCGAATTTCAGAAGGAGGATAGGAGTTCTCTAAGGATTTCCATTTCCGGTTTCGGAGATATCAGTTCCGGATTTTCCGAAAATTTTTATGATTATACGAAGTAAGTATGCAAAAGAGAATAAAAATGCTCTATAGTTCCTTCATAAGTGAAGAGTACACAATGTTTACCATCTTATAAAGACTCTTTCATATTTTTTTTTTGTTGCTATGATATAAATTTTCTACTGTTATTGAATACGAAACGAATACATGTCAGGTAATCTAGATTTAAAAAATTCACACTTGAAAAGCAAAATATCATAATAGTTAAATGACAATTTATTTTTGTTTTGACAGAATTTAATTTTTCATTTAATAACTTTGTTTAAAAAAAAGTTTGAATAAATAAGTAATTTTTCAAAAAAAAAATACTGTTTACAATTGAATTCATTAATAAAGCAAAAAACTGAACTTTTAAGTAAAATATCATTTTTCAGCAAAACATTTTAAAATAATTGCAGAAAAATCTAATCTTCTAGTCTAAAAGAAGCCAGTTATAAATTCCAAAAGAAAGTTTTATTTTTTACCGAACCTGTGTAGTTTTAAATTCGTTGACATATTGGTTAATTAAGGCAAAATAATGAACCAGACAAAAATACAACTGCAGAACTGTCGGGGGAGGGGAACAGAAGCTAAAACACACGAGCCAACAATCAAAAACAAATCACATCTATGGGATTATTGTACTCTCTCTCTCTCTTTGAAGAAACAAAATTTTTTACTTCATTTCAGTTCTTTTCTTGAACTGATTTTTCATTTCCGCGGTTTTACAGATTCCCCCGTAACTGTAACTGTCAATTAGGGAGAGCACTGCAGCAAAACGAAAGACAAAAGGAAAAGGACGAGAAAAAATTAAATTAAGATGCTTAAAAAGTATTTTTTTTTTTCAAAGAAACAAACGGTGTTCGGGCTCATTAAATTCATGTAAATAAATTAAAACTTTGTCTGCTGCTTAATAACCCTCGCTTTGTTCTTTTGTGTCATAATTTGCATCGGCAATGAGGTCGCTATTATTAAATTAATTAATGGATGGGAAGAGTGGATGTTGCAATGTGTGAATGTCGTGGTATTTAGAAATTTGGAATCAAAAATATCTTAATAAGTTTAAATTGAAGTTATTTACTAATTGCATTTATTGGCCAATATTTTGCAAACGTTTTCAAGTAGTTTTTATATTGTACAGATAATATGTAATGAGAAACAGCGTTTTTGAACAAAAAATGAAATAATTGCATCTTACTGCTGTTTCGAAGATACATTGTATTTATATTACCATCGTCAATACTAAAATTAAATCTTTTCTTATATTCAACTAAATGATCTATCATTTGAGGAAGAATGCTTATGGTTTCGTGTCAACGTTTCATATACCTTCATATTCTATATTTGAGTTATTTATTTCGTGCTCAGTACTGTCGTGAATGATTATGAAATACTCTTTAAGAGCATTGAAAAAAAAATTCTGTTCCTCCTCTGATCATATCTTTATATTTAGAGATTTTAATCTTCCATCTATAAAATTCAGCCATTCCAGTACTTATACTTTAGCTGGTCACACTCAATTTGAATCTTCCCTTATTAATTTCATGACGCTCCTAAATCTTGATCATATAAATGTCATTTTTAATGAATATTGTACATTTCTCGTCTTTATTTTGACCAATTATACAAGCCAATTGTTGTCGAACAATCTATCTTCAGTTTCGTGAAGGACAAACTATACCATCCTGCTCAGGAGGGATATACGAGTATCTTGATTGAAAAGGTGAGCAGGAGTCCTCGGAATAATACAGTAGTATGAGATATAACTTTAAAGAGGCTAATTATTTCATGCTTTACGACTATTTCTATAATACCGATTGGGATTTTTTAAACATACATATACACTAATGTTGTTGCTGCTGTAGAGTTTTTATGATTGTGCCTACAAAATTTTTGACCCCTATGTATCTCTAAATATATTCCTATAAAGAGTAAATATAAATAGTGGTGCTCTTTAGGCACTATTTATAATATTAAATTCAAAAATAAGTTTCGCAATAAATCTATTAAAGTTGGGGATGAAAGTAATTTCGTAAATTGGGCAAACTGGTAAAGGAGGGAATCAAACATGAGTCTTTTAATCTTATTGCTAAATTGGATTAGAACTCAATAAAAATCCGAAGGCTTTCTAGAACTATTTATTGCAAAGATGATTACCCTGGTAATCATAAGATTACAACTATGATTATAATAATGTCGAGTATTCCAATGATATTGATATTGCTAATTGCTTCAAGGACTTCTTTAAATCTGTTTACATCTAGATTAACCAACCTGATAATTTTGAACTTCTGATTAAATGTTGCGAAATTAATAATATTAACTTAATTAATGTTATGTGTATTTCTGAAAACGATGTTGCTAAATCCACAAAGAAGTTAAAATCCCTCTGTGATTATGTTCCCTCTTTTATTATCAAAGGTTACTCTGACTTATTAGTTTACTCTTTGCTTATTTTGTTTAACCTTTCTATTAAAACTACGACTTTTCCCAATATTCGGAAATACGGTAAAGCTACTTCAGTACATAAAAAGAACAACAAACATGATATTTCTGACTACAGCCTTTTTACCCTTCTCCGAAAGTATTTGAGTGCATTATGCATAAAAAAAAAATCTTTTCCCAAATTAAGCAATAGATCTCGCCTAATATCAACATAGATTTATGCCAATATTCTCAACCGTAACTAATTTAACTTGTTTTACTTGTGACATTATTGATGCTATTGAAGACAAAAAGCAACTCTAGTTGCTTTTTATCTTCAATAGAGATGTTATCTATAATAATTTTAGTAAAATACTTGATTACATTCATCTTGGGTTATTAACCCGTAAACTAATTATTTGTGGTTTCAATGTTCATTTATCAACTTGGTTGTACGCGTACCTTACAAATAGATTTTATTCTGTAAAGTATTTTGGCATTAGATCTAGATTATATAGTAATTCCTCTAGTGTTTCTCAAAGTTCAAATTTGACCCATTCATTTTATTAATTTTTAACACTTTACAACATAGTTGAAAAGTGTTTATGACTTTGTTGTTAATGTTAATTTTACCCCAGAATTTTAAAACTGCCAAATATCTTATGTTTGCCAATGATCTGAAACTTTACATGAAAATCAACTTGTTAACTGGTTGTGTTTTGCTACGGAGTGATCTATATAAACTGTATAACTGGTCTGTCTTAAATAGATTCCATTTAAATATTTCGAAGTGCTATGTTATGAGTATTGCTCAGGACCATGATATCCCCAAATACAACTAAAATTTAATTATTTTTTCCTTATCGAGATAAGGATACTCGTTTGATTGATTTAGGTGAAACTTTTGGTGATTCATTTCACTTTCAAAGACATATTGATAACACTGATAAAAGACTCTATCAAAAATTTGGCTCCACCTTAAGACGATTTCATATTTTTGTCAGTGCTGATACTATCATTTCTCTTAATACTTTTGTTAAACCTATTTTAGAATATTGTTCTACTATCCGCGATCCTATTAACCATTCTCAACAAATTGAAGTAGTCCAAAATAAATATTTAAGTACTATGAATTGCAGAATTTCTGGTTATTCTCCATATGATATGCTACCTATGCAAACATTTAATTTAATATCTTTTAAAAAAGAAGAAAATGGGTCTTACATCTTGTTTTACTATAAAGTTTTAAATGATATTTTTAATTGTCCTATTTTACTCTGTTTGGAGTTCCATATACCTGTTACCAATATTGGACAAAAAATATTCCATAATACTACTTTTAAAGACAAACAATTACGTTAAGATATTTTCTGTCTATAGATTTGTTGAATACATATAGTGTTCATATTAATATTTTTATTTTGACTCCAACCAATTTTAAAAAATCTGATGTGGGCAGCACATGACTTTCTCTGCAGACTTATATCCACGTTCTCTTTATTTTAATTAAATGTAATTCACTTTTAATTCAATTTTTGTTCTCATTTGGTAACTGGACTTATTTTCAAAGGTGGGGTAGAGAGAATACGGAAAAACTAAAATATCTCGAGAACGACTAGTCCTAATGTAATAGGGTTGGTCTTATTCTTTTCTTCGTTAAAAATTACGAATAAAATAAGCGTTGAATGGATATATTTGAGAATACGTAGTTTTTTATTTTAGATTTTGAGAATTTTTGGCGGCCATTTTGCAAAAAAAGGCAAATTATTTTTTTCCTAATCGTACCACCAAAATCTAATCAGCACCAGAGTGACCCACAAGCGACTTATCTACCGAATTTTGTGAAATTCGGTCCAATAGTTTTTCATCTAGAGTGGATACAAGCGGCAATTTTTGAGGATCATTTCGCAAAAAAAGGCAGGTTCTTTTATCCCGAATTGTACTCAAAACTAATCAGAACCAGATTCGTCCACAAGTGACTTACCTACCAAATTTAATGAAATTCGGTCAAATAATTTTTTAGTTAGAGTGGATACAAAATCTGCACAGACAGACAGACACACACACACACAGACGTCAAGCTAAAAATGGTTTTATCGTATTGTAGAAGTCCCGAAACGTGTAGATCCGTCGAAAACTCGAGTTGCGATTATCGGTATGATTCCAATACTTCCCCTATACATTACCATGTATTGCAGGGAAAGTAAAAATCTGATGTGGGTAGTACATGACTTTTCCTGCAGACTCATATCCACGTTCTTTTTATATTACTTAAATTTAATTCACTTTTAATTCAATTTTCGTTCTCATTTGTTAAATGGACTTATTTTCAAAGAAGGCGTAGAGAAAATACGAAAAAACTAAAATATCTCGAGAACGGCTAGTCCTAGTGTAATGGGGTTGGTCTTATTATTTTCTTCGTTAAACATTATGTATAAAACAAACATTAAATGGATATATTTGAGAATACGTAGTTTTTTTTATTTTAAATTTTGACGATTTTTGCGGCTATTTCGCAAAAAAAAAGGCAGATTATTTTATTCTGAATCGTACCAAAATCTAATCAGCGCCAGAGTATCCCACAAGCGACTTATCTACCGAATTTTGTGAAATTCGGTTCATTAGTTTTTCAGCTAGAGTGGATACAGGCAATTTTTGCGGGTAATATTGTAAAAAAGGCGGTTCCTGTCCATTTGAATCCTACTCAAAACTAATCAGCACCAGGGTCTCACCCAAGTGACTTACATACCAAATTTTATGAAATTCGGTCTATTAGTTTTTTAGTTAGAACGGATACATACATTGCACAGACAGACAGACAGACACACAGACACACACACAGACGTCACGCTAAAAAATAGTTTTTTCGTATTCTAGAGGTTTCGAAACGTGTAGATCCAACGAAAACTCGAGTTGTGGTTTTCGGTATGATTCCAATATTTTCCCTATACATTACCATATATTGCAGGGAAAGTAAAAATCTGATGTGGGCAGCACATGACTTTCTCTGCAGACTTAAATTCATATTTTCTTTATTTCTTTAATAATTCATCAGATTGAGTTTAATTGCACCAAATAACACTAAATTTGCATTTTTAATTCAATTTTTGGTAATTGGATTTTTATTTGGTAATTGGACATTTTTCCGATAGCGGCGTAACAAAAATGCAAGAAATCTCAAATATCTTGAGAACGGTTAGTCCTAAAGTATAATGGAATGTGCTCTATTCTTTTCCTCGTCAAAAATTGCGTATAAAACAAGAATTTAATTCCCACATTTCAGCGTACGTAGTCTTTTTTTTTTTTTAGATTTCGGCGATTTTTGCGGGCCATTTCGTAAAAAAAGGCAAGTTGTTTTTTTCCGAATCGTACCAAAATCGAATCAGCTGTAGAGTGTCCCACAAGTAACTTATCTACCAAATATTGTGAAATTTGGTCAATTAGTATTTTAGCTAAGGTGGATACATGAAATTTTTGTGACCATTTCGTAAAAAAAGGCGGGTTCTTCCGCTTCGAATCGTACAAATTCTAATCAGGACCAGAGTATACAACAAGTAACTCATCTACCAAATTTTGTGAAATTTGGTCAATTAGTATTATAGCTAGAGCGGATAAATGAAATTTTTACAGGCCATTTCGCAAAAAAAAAAGCGAGTTTTGCTTTTACGAATCGCACCAAAAACTAATCAGCACCAGGGTCACATCCAAATGACTTACCTACCAAATTTTATGAAATTCGGTCCATTAGTTTTTGAGTGGATACATACATTGCACACACACACACACACACACACACACACACACACACACACACACACACACACACACACACACACACACATACACACACACACACACACACACACACACAGACGTCAAGTTAAAAATAGTTTTTTCGTATTCTAGAGGTCTCGAAACGTGTAGTTCCGTCGAAAACTCGAGTTGCGATTTTCGACATGATTCCAATACTTTCCCTAAACATTACCATGTATTGCAGGGAAAGTAAAAAGACTACGTATGTTGAAATGTATCAATTAAATTCTTGTTTTATAAGCAATTTTTGACGAGGAAAAGAAAAAAAAATCTGATGTGGGCAGCACATGACTTTCCCTGCAGACTCAAATTCATATTTCCTTTATTTCTTTAAAAATTCATTAGATTGAGTTTAATTGCACCAAATAACACTAAATTTGCATTTTTAATTCAATTTTTTTTATTTGGTAATTGGACATTCTTCCGATAGCATTGTAAAAAAAATGCAAGAAATCTCAAATATCTTGAGAATGATTTGTCCTAAAATATAATGGAGTGTGTTATATTCTTTCCTCGTCAAATATTGCGTATAAAACAAGAATTTAATTGATACATTTCAACATATGTAGTCTTTATTGTTTTTTTAGATTTTGGCTATTTTTGCGGGCCATTTCGTAAAAAAAAGCAGGTTGTTCTTTTCCGAATCGCACCAAAATCTTATCAGCACCAGAATGTCCCACAAGTAACTTATCTACCAAATTTTGTGAAATTTGGTGAATTAGTATATTAGCTAGGGTGGATACATGATATTTTTGCGGGCCATTTCGCAAGAAAAGGCGGTTTCTGTTTTTACGAATCCTACCAAAAACTAATCAGTACCAGGGTCCCACCCAAGTGACTTACATACCAAATTTTATGAAATTCGGTCCGTTCGTTTTTTAGTTAGAGTGGATACATACATTGCACAGACAGACAGCCACACACACACAGACGTCACGCTAAAAATATTTTTTTCGTGTTCTAGAGGTGTCGAAACGTGTAGATCTCTCGAAAATTCGTGTTGTGATTTTCGGCATGATTCCAATACCCCTATACATTTCCATGTATTGCAGGGAAAGTAAAAATCTGACGTGAGCAACACATTACTTTCCTTGCAGACTTAAATTCATTGTCTCTTTACTTTATTAATAATTCTTTAAATTTAGTTTAATTGCACTAAATAACACGCATAACTAATGGATACAAAATCGGCATAGCAAAAATGAACTAAAATATCTCGAGAACGGCTTGCACAACGATTTAAATGCACAAAACACCACCCATAAATATTTCAAATGACACCGAATTGGCATTTTTTATTCAATTTTTGTTCTCACATGGTTACTAGACGTTTTTAAACGTCTAGTAACCATGTCTGTCTGTCTGTCTGCCTGTCCGTTAGCACGATAACTACCGTAAAAATGACTTTATCAAAATGAAATTTTAGTATGTTGTTCAGACGGTCTGTGGGACCTATGAGAATATAAATGAATAATATCACCCAATTAGTTTTGGATTGAACCCGGGTTGAAAAAATGAAATACATTAAACTCTATGGGACCTAATTTTTTAAACATTTTTTAAGCAAATTTAAAGTTCACAAATTGCTCCGAAAGTTTAAAAAATATTCAAATTATCCCATAAAATATATAAAAAAAATTTCAGCAAAATATATTCAGTCGTTTTTAAATAAAAATTAACATAATAATTACACCCTTTATATGAAGAGGTCACGTGACCATTATATGAAGAGATCACGTGACCCACTTCAAAATAAAATATCGCATCCATCTTGTGTCAAAATCCTGATTTTTAAAGTTCTTTTTAATTCATATTTAGTGTTATATCCGTCCTAAAACCGCTTTATTTCTGCTTAAATTCTGTGCATCTTCATACTGAAACAACGCAATTACAATATATTTGAGTTTAAATGATCATCGAACTTTGATTATTTCTACAACGAAGCCTAATTTTCACTTAAGGAGAATATAAATACCAAAAGATGTAGAATGAGCTTTATAAGAATTGCTGCATTTCTTTAACGCAGAATTATTTAGCTTATGGAGTCTGCAATATAGCTGATATGAATGAAATACTCATTGATTTTACCAGACGATTTTTTCAATGAAGTTTTAAGCATAGAGTTTAATTACTTGTACCTCTATGGTTTAAATAAATTGTTTTTAAATAAAATAAATTATTATAGTATTGTGATGAATGAAAGGAATGGAAAACAGTTATGAATGAAATTCTGCTTTTATATAGATGCGATTTATATTTCGATGACGTCATTTGAATAAAGTTCGTTTGTTTTTGAGGAAATTTTCAAATATAATAAATTATTGTAGTATTATAATAATTTTAAAAATATTACCGAGGAATGCATCGCATTTTGGAAATGTTTAAACCAGGCACTTTATATTTAAATGCCGTCATTTGAATGAAGTTCATTTTTCTCGATGAAGTTTTAAGTTTTCAAATATAATAAATTAATGTAGTATTGTGATAATTTTAAAAATATTACCGAGGAATGTATCGCATTTTAGAGATGTTTATATAAAATTGCATTGAAGTTGGAAAGTGTTTCATAATCAATGCTTTGTGCATGATTGATCCTTCTTGTTTAACTTATTATTAAAAAGCGTTGTTATATATTCGAATGTTTACTTTTGCTATTTTCATCAACAAAAGCCGCATGATATTTTATTACTGCCTGAATAATCGTAATCCAAATTAAGCGATCGTTGCTTTCTTAAAATAAAACCCTGATTAAATTGCAGCGATTATACAGGATACATCCCATGAATAAGTCCGTTTTTAAATTTACTTATTGGGCGGAATGCACGCTGGCTTTACTAGTAAAGACTAAAGACTTAAGAAGCATAGTGAAAATGAAAAGGGAAGTTTGAACTTTTATCTGTCTACACTAGTTAGTCATAAACCGAACTGACAAAGGAATGTGCCTAATTTTCTCTAAACAGCTATTTACAACAATTATTTTGTATTGTTTCCAATAAAATCTGTTTCTCATTAAAGGAGCATATATACTCCTCGGAAGTCCGAAAATAAAAGGATTTTTGAGCTCAGATTATGGGAAATTGATAAATGATTTTTAAACTCTTTTTTGAGGTGACACATCTGAGGCCGCCCGGCCACTCAAACCGCTGCTCATACCTCAGGGTGAGTCGAGTGGTCTGGGTTTTCGACATCTCAGGGCACGGGGTATACGGAGTAAATCATGAAATGAATGTGATGGGAATGAAACGGAAGTATGTAAGTGAAATAACATCATATTGTTACAAATACGGAACGGAAAAATATTGTTATCATTTGAAAGTCTAGGTCGCTTGACCACTGCGACGAATATGCGAGTTTTAAAAAATTCTTGAATTTTGATTGGTTAAGAACTTTACGATTTACACCCTTTTTCCAGAATTTTCCACAGCGGATATATAAGATCGTCATCGTTCAGTTGGGTTTTTACATGGTACGAGTAAAAGTATCTGCTTAACTCAATACAAAACCCAAGATGTAATTTTTATTTTGATTGTAGATATCTTTTAAGCTTTCTTTCTTTCGATCCAGACCGTCCGATCTACCCGAGGGCGTAAAATATCTGACTCGACGGCCAGTGCTACCCAATTTAGATTGGAATGCAGTAAAATCAAAATCCACATAGACCATACCCTCCTTCTCCTGCCATCAATCTCTTGGAAGTAAGTACTCGGTGGAGTGACGGCAAACGTTATATCCAAACGTCTCATTGTCATTAACGTCGTCGTTTGTGCTCCGATTTGGACGAGATAAACTGTATGCTTTTAATCTATTGAAACAGTATAATGAAATAAACGAAATAAATGAAGATAAATTTTAAAAAGCCAAGAAGCATTGAAGCCGTATATATCTTTTACTAATAAGTACCGTGTACCATCCTCACACACAACGGACATCAAACTTTACCTTTACGAAATATGCGAAAGAAGCAATGTTTCACATCAAATTATAACGAGTAACAGAATCCCTCACTACTTTTTTTTACTTTTCTTATATACATAATGTATAAGGAAAGTATTGTGATGGGGTCGAAAATTCGAATTAGAGTTTTCAACGGGAGAGCACGTTTCAAGCATCCCTGATCACGAATCAAACATTTTTGAAGTGATTCTCTCTCTCTCTCTCTCTCTCTCTCTCTCTCTCTCTCTCTCTCTCTCTCTCTCTCTCTCTCTCTCTCTGTGTGTGTGTGTATGTGTGTGTGTGTATGCGTGTGTGTGTGTGTCAGTGAGCCTGTGGAGACGATAACTGACGAACGAATGGACCGATTCGAACGAAATTTGGTACAAAAATCACAATCCATAAACACTGGAAGCCTATTGTTTTTATAGGCAATTTAATGTTCAGGACCTCCCTAAATTTTCGAGTGAAATTTTGAAAAAGTCGTCAAAAAATCAAAACCTCTAATAAAGTTACACAAGTAGACATTTCTTATGTAATTTTTCATTAGAAAACGATTGACATAAATTTTAGAACACTAACATGAACCGTTCTCGAGATATTGCACATTTTTCAAAACAATTATCAAAAAGTCATATAAAATTAAACAAAAAATATTTCCTATTGAGAAACATGTTCACTTTTCATATGTAACACCATGCGATAAATTGGGTGACATCATTCTCGTGGATCTAGCCCGTTCCATTCATGAAAAAGATACTTTGAGTAATACTTTTGTCTTTGAACGCCAATAGTCATTTATCTGCTGTAAGAATAATTTATTTCTTCGTCCATAACGCTTGGCGAGATTTTGGTGACGAATTTGGTGGAATGTCGCCAACTTGGCGACTTTTTTAATTGTTGCTAAATTACGAAAAATTCGCCAAATGGATAGAAATGACGCTAAATCAATGAAAATGACGACTCATTGACGAAAATTTAATATCTTGGAAATAATATAAATATCTACTATAAAAAATAATCTATTTTTTTTACTGTAAAAGTAGTAAATTCATTGCATTATATAAGGAAAGTCATGTGCTGCCCACATCAGACTTTTTTATTCAGAAATACGTATAATTAAATGCAAATTGTGAAATTTTTGGTGAAAAAAAGAAAAAACCCGCCGAATTCAGCAAACGATGGCAATCTTTGTCGAAGTTGGCAGGGTATCTTATACAGGTTTCAACTAAAATTTTAAAAAATCTGAGGCGGGCAGAACATGACTTTCCCTGCAGACTCATATTCACGTTCTCTTTATTTCTTCAATAATTCATTAAATTGAGTTTAATGTCACAAAATGGCACCCATAATTATTTTAAATGACACCAAATTTGCACTTTTAATTCAATTTTCGATTCCATTTGGTCACTCGAGTTATTTTCAAAGGTGCCATGGAGAAAATACGAAAAAACTGAAATATCTCGAGAACGGCTAGTACTAAAGTAATGGGTTTGGTTTTAATCTTTCCAACATCCAAAAACTACGTATAAAACAAAGATTTAATTGATATAACTGAGCATACGTAGTCTTTTATTTTAGATTTTGAGAGATTTTTGAGGGCCATTTTGCAAGAAAGGCAGGTTCTTTCTTTTTTCGAACCGTGTCGCATGGTAAACCCATGAGCCAATATTTTAGGGAATGCGACCTAGAGTCTTCTTATTTATTTTTGGGGGTCAGCCTTTTCGTTCGGCCATCTGCACTCGAAATAGAAAACCAGGATGTCGAAGTTCCTTGTGATCTCGTATTCGAACCGAAAGGGTGTAATGTGCGTCCTTTTCGGAGGGGTCATAGGGATTGCGGCCTGCTTTGAATTAGTGCCCGAAAGAGTATTGGTTTCGCAGGGGCTTGAAAAAGGGCTTTTGTTTCTGGGGGTCTAAAAGCCAATGGCGTTGCTTTGGGGTCAAGGGGTTAAGTCCCTGAATCCAATGGGATGTTTGTGTGCGCCTCAGGGGCGTGTTTTAAAATCTTGGAGAGAGAGAGTTTTTCAGTTTTTTAAAAAGGAGCAAGGAGAAGGTTTTGTGTTGTGAGTGAGAGAAGTCATACTCCCCAGCATTGTCCTCAACCATGAGAGGCTGTTCATTCAGCGAATGCTCGGTGAGTTACTCATTTAAGGGCCTATGCCTGATTTGCATATTTTCTCTCTCTCTCTCCGGATTTAAGGATATTTAAAATATTGCATAGGATTGTTTAAATTTAATTTTTAATTACCATCTTTCACATTTTAGTCTATGAGACTACATATACTTTTGTATTTGTTTAATTGCTTATCTAAAATTGGTAGTTATCCCATTTGGAATATGGGAAGTTGTCTTTTAAATATTTTAAATCAAATTCTTGTAAATATTTATATAGTGTAAATAAATTAATGTTTGTGTTTATACTCACGGCCTTATTCTTTTTCGCGCTCTTACCGGGCGTGTCCTAAAAAGGAAGTTACCTTAGGACAAATAATTTGGTGCCTTAGACCAGGATGAATTTTGTTGGGTTCAGTAACGAAGGAAAATAGATTGGCGCCAACGAACAGGATAAGAATTATGTTTGGTTCACTAACCAAGGAAATTTTTTTTTGAAAGATGGTAAAAATAAAGCAAATAATAAATGTCAATATCTGAAATAATTTTTTTCCCTAGTAATAAATAAATTTTAATATGATAAATATAGAAGAAATTTGTAAGCTAATGAAAAATTTAGAAGAAATTTATAAACCTTTGATAATGGTTAACTGTTTCATTTGCCATGAAAATATGTGTTTTAATAGATTATTGAGAAATTACAAAGAAATGAAATTTGTTAGTTGTATATATATATTTTTTGGATGTTATATATGTCATTGAGTGCATTTTACATGTAAATGGGGAATTTTTAAGGAATATTTTTTGGAAATTTAAGAACATTTTGGGAAGATGGTAACATCAAGAAATTTTTTGGAAGCGAAATTTGATAGATGCTATTTTAAATACAAAAGGAAAAGAAAATATTTTGAGTCTATGTGCAATAATTGGTAGAATGTTTATTCCAAATTTAAGTAGAGATAAAAAGCGGTTTCATTTTCCCATGAGAATAATCATTAACTGTGTTTGGATAGTGTTTTTTTGTGTATATCGAGGGGAAATGTATATCAGTTTTGATTTTGTGAGGCAAACACTTTTGGGTTCACGATATGGTTTGAAAATTTTTGTTGGTATTAATCTATTTGTATATTTCTTAAATTTTGTGTATATTTTTGATTATGTATATTCTTTTGGTATAGTATTTTTGGGAAAAATTTTCATTTTTGACATTTTATAATTTTGGTCGCGAAGATTATTTAATTAATACGCATTTGAGTGATTTTTAGTTTTAGAACAAATTTTTGCTGAAATTAGAAGTAATGTGAGATTATAATAAACCTTTTATATGTTATGGGTACGAGTTTACAAGATTTTTACAAGTAGTTCTGAAAATAAAATATAGAATGTGAGTGGGTTAGATAATCGAATTTTTAAAGGCAACAGAATTTTCCCTTAACTTTGACGGTTCCTTTTCATGGCAAACACAAGGGTTTCCAAAGTTTTCGTTCAGGCCACAGTTTTTAGTTATAGCTCTCCCATCCTCGTTTTCAACACCTGTTTTTCAGAGGGGACAACAGTTTTCGGTTTGACTACAGGGGTGAAATTTGATACGTCGCGATGGGGGTTTTCTTCACTTTCCAAAAAGAGTCATTTTCACAGACAAAACACAGGACCCGCAGAATGGTTACAAAGAAAAAGGAGTGGTGTTAGCAGATATATTTTACGGGAGCTGGGAGTTAGTTAGCCGAGGAGAACATAAATTGCAAAGAGAGTGATGACACATTTACAGTTAGAGAGACTGCCTTTCGTTTGGATAGAGTTACCAGTGAGTAATAGAATGGCTTTGCATTCTGGCAGCTGGGAGAGAGTTAGTTAGATTCTTGGGAATTAAAATACATAACATAATAAGTATATTATTGTTCGCTAAAAGGTAATTATAAAAATAATAATAATAATAAATAATGAAAATAAATAGATATTATATTAATTCAATTTGTAACCTAAATGGAAAGAAAATTTTAATTACTATGGAAACTTTTGTCTACAAGGGAATTCTAATAAAGTAACGAAGATAACAGACAAAAAACAAACAACAAAATTAGTAAATTTTTAAGTTTGATAAATAAATAAATAGGCCTTTTTAACAATGGTTGGTAGGATATATAATTTGACCTTAGGCACATATTTTTCTGCGGGCAGATTTGTGTGATGTTTGGGATTTAGAGTGTATATTTCTATATTTTGGGGATTGAATCAGACTGTTTGGGTGATCAACAAAGGGTTTTTTTCATCTCCTGATGACACATAACGTTGAAAGGATTTATTTAAAAAAGAAATAAAAAAAAAAAAGAAAAAGTATTTCATTATTTTTTTGTATCTCTTAACTGTTATTCAATAATATTTTATCGTCTATAAAGGGTACTTTCCTACATTCACTTATATTTTACTTTTGTTAAAACACACATAATTTAATAAATTATTCGGAATAGAAAATTGATAGGTTTGTTAGATTACAACGGGGCTCAAAAGGGAATCAATTTTTGGATACAATAATTTTCTTAAATCGTTACACGTAGTACTGTAAGTGACAGTTTCCGGCATTTTTTCTGAACGCATGGAGATTTTTTTTTGTTAGTTTCTATGGGTAGTTTAGGAAGGAAAGGTGAGATTTGCTAGTTTTTTTTTTTCCTTCGGGTATGTTGAACGCTAACAAAGCATTGGAAGATAAAAGGTTATAAAATGTAATTGTGGGAGAATGCAGTTGGATAATAATATCACTAATTTAGCATTTTTAAGTAGTGTTTCTAAAAAAAAAAAAAAAAAAAAAAAAAAGAAAAGAAAGGAAAAATATATGGTGTTTTCTCTTGTGATTTGGTTTTATTGTTAGGGTGTTATCTCTTTACCTACATAAATGGTTATGGTTAAATATGTTTGTATTTTGCAGTAAATAATATGCTAGGATATAGTGTGGTTAGATTTATAGTGGTATGTTCATGAGATATAATTTTGATAAGATATAAAATTGAAGGTGAATGGTATTTCATTTTTATAAAAGGGGAAAATTTATATTTTTAATGTGAGGCTAGTGTTTATTTGAGGAAAATAAGGCTTAATGCATAAAGTGGTGAAAGTATTAATAAAAAGTGTGATAAAACCCTTTTTGTAAAGAAAATAAAGGAAGTGAGAAAATGAGTGAATAAGATGATTTTGCTTAATGAAACAAAATATTAGCACTTAGGGTAAATTTTCCCTTCGAAAGTAAGAAGAGGATTTTCGTTTATCAGGCAAAATTTTGCGAGGTGGGTTTTTTTTTTTCTGAAAGGTACACGTTTGGGAGATATTTTGGTTTTTTTTTTCATACAGACTAGAGAATAAATAGAAGAAAAAAAAAAGAGTTTTTTTATGCAGTAAGACACTGTAATTTTGAGTTAAAGTCAAGTATTAAGCGACGGGTTAGACATAGCTAAATGTAACATTTTCGAATGGGTTTGAAACATTCATTTTTTTGGCAGGAAATGTATAATTTTCTGTAACTTGCAATTAATGAGATATTTTAATGTGTTGGATGAGTTTGAATTTTTTTTTCTTTGGATAGAAAATTTTTAGCTTAGATCATGTAATTTAATTATGGAAATTTGTGTGATATTTTATGGTTTTGAATTTGGAATTTCATGGTATATGAAACATGTTATTTAGCGTAAAGTTGCCTTTGGCAGTAAAGTTTTTTCTATGTAAAGGAATAAAGTTTTATATGTAAGGGAGTAAAATTTTATACATTTTTACTTTCATGTTCATGCATTTAGAAATTTTGCATTTTGTTTTAACATTTTTTGTTCTCGGAGGGAGAGAAGAGTAAAGTGCATATTGGCTAGGTCTCTTGGTGGTAACTTTGCCGTCACTAAGGCCAGTCTATATATATATATATTGTATTTTGTATAAAAATTTATTCATAATACTGTTGAAGCAGTTTGCACAGCACAAAAACTCCAAGGTGTTGCGCACGGAAGGTGCTATATGACATGTTCATTTCAACAATTTTCATCTCGGGTCAGCAGGTGACCGGATGTTGGCACATGCCAACACTATATAAACAATTTTTGATGACTGAATACGGCATTGTAATATGTCGATATGTCGTTCAGATCAGCACAGAGACAATTACTATGTTGGTTTTCCTCTAAGGACGGGGTGCAGAAGATTCCACCGGTGTTTGTTTTTTCCTCTACGGACGGGGTGCAGAAAGTGCACGATACCACACGAAAGAACGGTGTCCTGCACTGTGAGGGGTGACTGCGGTTTTCTTCAGTACTGAGGTTAAAACTGTCACAATACGCACACTGGTCATAAAAATATGTACAAATGTGCTACACAATGGGTAGCAATCCTTGCGTTTATGGAGCATTTTCCAGCAGCCTTTTTCAGTTTAGGCCAAATACACGGTATATAAACATTATAGGCACAGACATTCCTTACGTTACAAGCAATTTACATGTTTCAGACATTGTATACAGAACAGACAATTGCACGTTCCTGTGATTTCTACCGTCTGATTTCTACTGTTTCCGTACAGTTCTACCTTTTTTACAAAGCATACATTTCACGTTTCCAGTTTTCTACAGGACAGTTTTCTACAGTTGTCCACGTTCCACTTTTCTACAGTTCCAGATTCCAGTCAATTTATACTGTCAGACAGCGGACTTGGTGTTTCATGTGTGGTTTCTGTTTACGGAGAGGTAAACCAAAGACACTCTCATCTATACCTTGTAAACAGCTACTGTGGTGATAAACTTGCAAATTTGGTGGACAATTTGCAAAACTTTTTGGTGGACAATTTGCAAAACTTTTGGAATACAAAAAGAACTAAAAAACATGATCAGTGAGAAAAGTAACTTAGTTTGAGTGACTTACAGCCTAGTGCAACATAAGCAACAGACTCTCTGTTTTGTTGAAGTCACCATTTTGTTTTATATTTTTATTCACCATGATTGTTTTATATTTTTATTTTATTTTATTGTGTCTATATGGACAATTGTGTTTTTATATGCAATATGATGTTTTTCTATGTGTTTGATTATACTATAGGAGGAAACTTCTGTTTTCAGAGGTTGGTTCTTAGGGGCTGGAAGAAAAGCAGAGTGCACTCCAGCACATTTTGATTTTTCTTTATGATTTTGATTGTAAAATTTTTTGTATTTTGATTTTAAATTTTTAAATATTTGGATTTTCGATGTTTTAATGGGGAAATGGAGGTAATTTTACAAAGGCGTATTGCGCCCTAGCATATTGTAATTTGCTTAATATTTTTTGATGGTAAAATTTTAAATTTTTAAATTTTTGAAATTTTAATTTTAGGATTTTGGAATTTTTAATGGGGAAATGGAGGTATATTGTCGCATGGTAAACCCATGAGCCAATATTTTAGGGAATGCGACCTAGAGTCTTCTTATTTATTTTTGGGGGTCAGCCTTTTCGTTCGGCCATCTGCACTCGAAATAGAAAACCAGGATGTCGAAGTTCCTTGTGATCTCGCATTCGAACCGAAAGGGTGTAATGTGCGTCCTTTTCGGAGGGGTCATAGGGATTGCGGCCTGCTTTGAATTAGTGCCCGAAAGAGTATTGGTTTCGCAGGGGCTTGAAAAAGGGCTTTTGTTTCTGGGGGTCTAAAAGCCAATGGCGATGCTTTGGGGTCAAGGGGTTAAGTCCCTGAATCCAATGGGATGTTTGTGTGCGCCTCAGGGGCGTGTTTTAAAATCTTGGAGAGAGAGAGTTTTTCAGTTTTTAAAAAAGGAGCAAGGAGAAGGTTTTGTGTTGTGAGTGAGAGAAGTCATACTCCCCAGCATTGTCCTCAACCATGAGAGGCTGTTCATTCAGCGAATGCTCGATGAGTTACTCATTTAAGGGCCTATGCCTGATTTGCATATTTTCTCTCTCTCTCTCCGGATTTAAGGATATTTAAAATATTGCATAGGATTGTTTAAATTTAATTTTTAATTACCATCTTTCACATTTTAGTCTATGAGACTACATATACTTTTGTATTTGTTTAATTGCTTATCTAAAATTGGTAGTTATCCCATTTGGAATATGGGAAGTTGTCTTTTAAATATTTTAAATCAAATTCTTGTAAATATTTATATAGTGTAAATAAATTAATGTTTGTGTTTATACTCACGGCCTTATTCTTTTTCGCGCTCTTACCGGGCGTGTCCTAAAAAGGAAGTTACCTTAGGACAAACCGTACCAAAATCTAATTAGCATCAGAGCAACCCACAAGTGACTTATTTTCCAAATTTTGTGAAATTTGGTTTATTATTTTTTCTACTCTATCTACGGGGGTTACATTGCCAAATATACTATCAATCGAACTATTTTTTTAAGCCCTTTAAAGTGGAGGGTAATACGCTATAATTATAATCATTTGGTCCCATGATAGCTGTTTTTCAAAAATTTTCTTTTAAAATTTGAAAAAAAAACCACTGCTACAAAACGGATTCTGGCACGAAAAAGTTCAGTTTCTCTATACATTGTTATGAGAGTCTCGTTGAAGAGTTTTAACAACGCACTATCTATTTCAGACAACAGTTTATCCTAAGATAAAATACAATGGCCGTTCTCGCTTTGTTTGTAATTGATGCTGTTTCTCTAAAGCGCTTTGGCCCCGTCATTGTTGAATTATTGGGGGTTTTGGAGCATGACTATTTGTTCTAAAACGCTTCACTAATATCCTCATAAGAATGACTAAAGAAATATTGCTCTAAAATAAAACATTCGTTCACTCCGGAAAACGCTACACAGTTCGTTGTTTAAAACGATTCTTATAAAGATCCATTGACAATAATAATAAAAAAAAATGTCTGCGTGCCTGTCTGCGTCATCTGTAGTGGAAAATCTAAGCATCGGACAGCAACGAAATTTGGTAGAGAGGTACTTCAGAACCCAGAAAAATACGCTTCGGCGAGATTTCTTTAAAATTCGAATTAGTTTTTAGTTATTTTATGTTTAGCACGATTTTGAGCGATTTTCACGCAAATCGGTTTCTTAGCGGCCGGAAATATTATCATCGAAAAGATTGACTGACGTTCTTTACAACGAGGTTTGAATCCAATCAGTAAGACAATTCCGTCAAAATTATTTTTTAAATACACCGGAATTTGCCGTTTTTAGGTTATATGATATTTATTTCGCCGCATTCAAAAAAGTAAGATTAGCACAGTCATATAGTTGGCAACGGTTGGGTTATGTCTTCGAATACCAACGATATCTTATAATTAATCATTTACTTATTTTCTGCGATTTTTTAAGCAAAATTGCAAACGCATTTCCTTCATGTTATTTTACTTCCCGGTGCAGTCTATTTTACGAGACTACACATGCGCTTAAATCCTTCTCTCCTAGAGAAAGGATTCCGTTCTGAATATTTTATTGTTTTTGTTTACAGGTATCTATGGCTGCAGAAAATGCTGGCTGATGTGTGGTCGCAGGGTGGGGAATCGTAGCCATTTCGTTTCTTTCGAATTTTCATGAGAGATCTAAATGGGTTTCTGTTTCTATTTAGATTGTGTTATCATGGGAAGTTTTTTTTTTTTTTTTTTTTTTTTAAATTTGGGTTTATCACGCCCGTTGCGCCGGTGTATATGAACTGTATGCAATTTTATTGGTATTTATATGAAAAAAATTATTGTTTCGTTAATTTTTAAATGAACTAATTTAATTTATATATATATATATATATATTGAATCGACTGTACATACGCTGTGCTTTTTCCAGATATTCATTTTTTCTTTTTTATTCCTTCTTTATGTATGTCGTCCAAGTAGAAATAGTTCATAGATCTAATCTATCTATTTCTTCAGAAACATACATATTTGTGTTTGCTTCTACAAAAAACTTGGACATGATTAGATTTTTGTAGAGGTTAACAATTCATGATTTAGGCTTAGAGCCTCGTCCACGTGTAAGGCGTTTGTGCTTGATTTCGTTTGTTATACTTATTTCGATTCCATACCTTTGTATTATATATTTTCCATTGACTTGTTGATTCGATATTTATTTTATTTATTTTTTCCATATGCTTGAGGATTAGTTGATTTTTACTTTTGTTTTGTAAGCCAGTAGATAGTTGAATTTAGTTTAAGTTTTTCTTTTTTGTTTCCATACCTTTTAATTTGGTTGATTTTCAGTAACTTGATAGCTAGTGTTTTGTATTTTTAATCCATTTGATTGATGATTTGCTGTATTATATTTTATTCTGTGGGTGTTTTTAAAAAGTTAGGTTTATCGTGTTACATCTTCTTACTTTTCGTTCATTGGATTTTCAAACTTCTATTATATATATATATATATATATCTTGGACTTGAAGAAGAGTGTTTTCAAAATGAACAATTCATTTATTTAGGCCTAGTGCTTAGCGTTACGTGTATGTTAGCTACACGTGTATAGCTTTAATGCTTGGATTTTATTTTTTTTTCAATTAACGATTCCATTCCATTGATATTTGTTGATTATCTTCAGCTTGATGACAAGATATTTACATTTTTTTTCCATTTGATTTATGATTCTCTATTTAATACTTATTTTTATTACGTAAGCATATTTTAATGTTAGGGTTTTTTGAATTGCAACTTCTCTCTATTCTAACATCGGATTTTCAAATTATTATTGATATATATATATATATATATATATATATATATATATATATATATATATATATGACAACATTACAAAGAAAGGAGAGGTAATTGCCTCTTCTTTCTTTGCAATTTTGTCTTTTATGAAATACTTTTTACATTTTTACAATTTTATGCATTATAATTTCTTCTTCCTTTTGGATATTATATATATATACTACGTGACAGTGAAAATAAGACACCAAGAAGGAGTGGGCAGAAAAATATGCAAATTGCAGGATAGACTCAGCTCACCAAGTTATGTAAAAGATGCGAAATGCACAGCTGTACTGCGCACATTGAGTGGGATATAAGGAAAGGAACCTTCAGAATCGGCAATAGTCGCGGCGCTTTGTCTGCCAGGGAAATCATTTTGCATTTTTTTTTTTGTCTCAGAGGAAAAGTATAGTAGCAGAGAATGTCAGGACGCCGCCAACCGCCGCCAGTAGACAGACGATTTCACGAGGGGTATAGTGATCTGACTCAGAAGGGCAGGTTGGTCCATACGTCAAATCTCAGTGGACAGCCACCTACACGCATTCACGGTGCACCGGCTATGGCGAAGACGGTTGGAACAAGGGAATGTGGCACGTTTGAGGGGTGCCGGTACGGCCAGAGCGATATCAGCACGCGTGGACCGACGCAATAACCGGGAAGCGTTGGCGGCCCCGCAGGCCACTTCTGTTGCCCTTTTGCAGCATGTGCAGAATACCCTTGATGCTCCCATATTGACCAGGACCATTATCTGCCGATTGATTGCCGGCGACCTGCACTCATGGCGCCCGTTAAGAAGACTGTCATTGACCCAACAGCACAGAGGCCTCCGTTTGCAATGGTGTCGGGACAGAGCCACGTGGACGGCGGAATGACACAGGGTCGTGTTCTCAGACGAGTCACGCTTCTGTTTTAGCAATGATAGTCACGGTGTACGAGTCTGACGGCGAAGTGGTGACAGGTCCAATCTGGTCGCATCTGTGAAACGTCACACTGCGCGACAACGCGGCATCATGGTCTGGGGCGCCATCGCCTACGATAGCAGGTCACCTCTGGTCAGTATTGAGAGTACTATGACGGCTCAACGATACGTGGATGACGTGCTGCGGTCGGTGACACTACCCTTCCTTCAGGGGATTCCCAATGTCATTTACCAGCATTTACCGCCCGACCACATACGGCACGTACATATATATATATATGTGTGTGTATGTATATATGTATGTATGTATATATATATATTATAATATTGTAAATTCAAACTAGATTTATTCGCGTTATTGAGGTTCGTGTTTCAAGACAAAAGCTTCAATGGTCGGGTCTAGACCTCACGATCTCAGACCACCTAAGCCCAGCTAGATTTAGTGTAATCGTACATTGAGACTAAAATTAACGTCGATGTCGTTAGTAATTAATACGTCAACATTCGGATACCGTTCATCTAAACTATGTCCTAACATCTCGTGTGAGCGGTCCGAAAATGTATTCTGAGACCAAACGAAAAATATAGCTTTAATATATCGGGTACCATCGAATTCACGTCGCCTTAAAAATTAATCATCGCTCCCTTGGTCACTGTACCCGCCCGTAATGTGACCTAGCACGCAAAGTCCTGGAACAAGGAGCCTTCACCACGTGCTGTGTTATACATTACATTGTAACGAAAGCGGGAACAGGAAGTGGTGTTATAGTTTTAATTAGTTAATGCGTTTATATGCAGTGTACAGCTTCATGAATAATGTCTCAAGAATAACGTGTGACTCTCTTTAAATAGCAGTTAAAGAAAATGGTAGATTGGCAAATGAAATGCATCATTAAGACACGAAAAGGGTGTAGTGCAAAATTGCTAAAGAATTTCTAAATGTAGGATACATTGTAAGATAGAAATGTATTTATGTTATTTTTTTAATTGTCGTTTTGAGCAAGTATTTATATTTTTCTACCCAGATCGACCCGAAGATGTAAGGTATCCGTTTGGACGGCCGGAAAAGTGCTATTCAATTTAGATCATAGACATATATATCGTTTACGTTTACGATTTAAACCGGAACCCTACGAGAATGCCATACAGGGATATTATCATCCTTCCCTGAATACATCATTCCTCTCCGATGGACTCTCAACCCATTTTCCTTGAAACTTCTATTTTTTAGGATTGGCTATAAATAGAGCTCAGATAATGAATGATATGGATTCAGCTATACATTTTGGAGGGGTTTAGATGCCTCACTAAGGATTTTCCACTTCCAATTTATAAGATGTCACTTTCGATTAAAAAATTTACATTTTCCTGGAAACATCTATTTTTCAGGTTCGGCTATAGAAAAGATTTAGAGAGCAACTTATGTGAATTTAGTATCAAATTTCGGAAGGGGGACGGAGGGTTCACTAAGATTTTCACTTCCGGTTTTTTCCAACTACCGGTTCAAAAAAATTTCTTGAAACATCTATTTCTCAGGACTGACTGTGGATAGGGTTTAGATAATGACTAATATTGATTCAGTATCAAAATTAAAAAGAGGGTCAGAGGGGTTTAATAAGGATTTTCACTTCTGACATTCCCGGTTCCAGTTCAAAATTTTTTATATTTTTTTAAATATTTATTTCTCAGAATCGCTGTAGATAAAGTTTATATGATGATGGACACGAATTCAGCATTAAATTCTAGTAGGCATAAGGGCTTCACTAAGGATTTCCACTTCCGGTTCCAGAGATGCTAGTTCTAATTTAAATTTACATTTTCTATTAAAATCTTTTTCTCAGGATTGGCTATAAATAGAGCTTAGATAATGACTGATATGGACCCTGCATCAAATTTCGAAGAGGGTAGGGGTTCTAAGGTAAAGAATACACTGAGGAATTCCACTGCCGGTTCTAGAGATGTCACTTCAGGTTTCTCTGAAATTTCGTATGACTGTATGAAATAAGTGTGCAAAAGAGAATAAAAATAGTTCCGTCGAAAATGAAGTGTACACACTACTTGCTCCGTATGAAGGTTTCTTCATAAATTTCTTATTTTTTTTAATATATTTTGAGCACCAAAATGACGTATGACTCGTTCCAATGAGTGAATGGCATAGATATTCGTTTGTGGAGAGATCTATGGGCTGGTTTAAAGGATGATAATATTTAAAAATTTTAAGATATTTTATAATTTAAAATAAAAACTAAGATTACCATTTTTTAAATTAATTAATAAATTATTCCTGTTTAAATTTGTAATCACATACAAAATTTACACTGAGTGTATATAGCATCTTAAAACTTTTTCTTATATATCCTTTTCCCCTTTTATTTGCATAATTTTACTTTCAGTGGTAGTGTCTCGACATCACTTGATTTTACAATGCTTACAGATTGAATTTCGTAACCAGTATTCCAATCAGTTGATATTTTATTTAAATCTGGACTAAATAAGTCATCATAGGGTAATTTCTGCGATATTATGCAAACAATTTAATCTAGTGAGTTGTCCTTTTACGTCTTTAAATTATTCGTAAGACTTCAAACATTTCAAATAGCGATTAGTTTCATAACTCTTGATTTCACAATGTTTCTCCCTTGAATTTGACAACCAATATTCTAATCAATCCGTCTCCCAATTTACAGCTATATAAAGTACTTGTGAGACAGACCCACCTTAATTTATGCTTTAGAAACTCTGACTCTCACACGACATGATGAGATCAAAAAGCTCGTTGCATCTTTGGGCGAAGAATCACAAAGAAAATTTTTACGTCCACACCGTTCGGGAAAAGATCTAGAAAGCGACTGAAGTGAGATGGATCAATTGTATGGATAAGGACTTTAATCTGCTTTTGTCCTTCTTAAGTCTGATTTTTAATGTAGAATAAATTGTACATGCGTTCAACGCACACGTTAGCTAGGACACTCTGAAGCTTGAAGCTGAAATGAACGTTGACGTCTCAAGTAATTAATGTGTCAACATTCCAGTACCGTTCAAAAGTAGTTTTTAACAACCCGCGTGAGCGGAATTCCGAGAGCAAATAAAGCAAAGACCGAATAAAAGTCTTTATGTAGAGTACATCGAAGTCGGTGTTACCGTGAAAATTAATCTTCGCTCTCTTGGTCACACACCCGCCCGTAATGTGACCTAGCACGCAAAATCCTGGAACAAGGAGCCTTCACCACGTGCAACGCCATACATTATGTTGCGTCTAGAGCCGGAACAAGAAGTGGGGGGTTATAGTTTTAACCAGTTAATGGGCTTACATGTAGGCTGCAGCTTCGGGAAATATGGTCGTTAGAATTGAGTGAGGTTGGCTACATTTGTTGTAAAAAAAAACTACATAAAAATAACTATGCATAAAAATTATGCATAAAATTATGCATAAGAACTATGTATAAAAGCTATGTAAAAAACTTTGTATTTAAACTATGCATAAAAAATAGCTATGCAAAAAATATTTCTCTATAGCTAGAATCTCGGTTTTGATCTCATTCGATCCGTCACAGCTTTCAGATCAAAAAAAAAATCTAATAATTTGAAAAATTCCAAATAAGAGCGACAATGTAAAGGAATAATAATAATAATAATAATAATAATAAAAATCACTTTGTTTTTATATCAACCACTTTCTCAATACTTAGAATCTTGGTTTTGATCTCATTCGATCCGTCACAGTTTCCAGATCAAAGAAAAAATCTAATATTTTGAAAAATTCAAAGTAAGAGCGACAATGTAAAGGAATAATAATAATAAAAAAAAACTGAAAACCACTTTGCTTATATATCAACCACTTCCTCTATAGCTAGAATCTTAGTTTTGGTCTCATTCGATCCGTCTCAGCTCCAGATCAAAGGAAAAATCTAATGAAAAATTCAAAGTAAGAACGACAATGTAAAGGAATAATAATAATAAAAAAAACTAAAAACCACTTTGCTTGTATATCAACCACTTCCTCTATAGCTAGAATCTGAGTTTTGGTCTCATTCGATCTGTCTCAGCTCCAGATCAAAGAAAAAATCTAATGAAAAATTCAAAGTAGGAGCGACAATTTAAAAGAATAAAAATAATAAAAAAACTAAAACCACTTTGCTAATATATAAACCACTTCCTCTATAGCTAGAATCTTAGTTTTGGTCTCATTCGATCCGTCTCAGCTCCAGATCAAAGGAAAAATATAATGAAAAATTCAAAGTAAGAACGACAATGTAAAGGAATAATAATAATAAAAAAAACTAAAAACCACTTTGCTTATATATCAACCACTTCCTCTATACCTAGAATCTTAGTTTTGGTCTCATTCGATCCGTCTCAGCTCCAGATCAAAGGAAAAATCTAATGAAAAATTCAAAGTAAGAACGACAATGTAAAGGAATAATAATAATAAAAAAAACTAAAAACCACTTTGCTTGTATATCAACCACTTCCTCTATAGCTAGAATCTGAGTTTTGGTCTCATTCGATCTGTCTCAGCTCCAGATCAAAGGAAAAATCTAATATTTTGAAAAATTCAAAGTAGGAGCGACAATTTAAAAGAATAAAAATAATAAAAAAACTAAAACCACTTTGCTAATATATAAACCACTAAAGCTACAATCTTGGTTTTGGTCTTATTTAATCAGTCTCAGCTTCCAGATGAAAGGAAAAATTGAAAATTTCAAAGATTCGAATTAAGGGTAAGGATATAAAAAAGATTTCCAGAAAACTTACACCACTTTTCCTCTGAGAAGTAATAAAAACACAGTTTGGATATCCTTTCGTTGCCAATCGGAACAATTGAATATTTAAGCCATTTTGTCGTGCGTGGAAATAAGATTTAATATATTTTCCCATTTAACATATTAACAGAATTATAAAAAGTATGCGAATTTTATGCTTAAATCCGAAAAGAGCTATCATATTCAGAAAAGTTATCAACAAATTTTATCAAGCGTGCTATTTCGAACTATTTCGAAATATTCCGTAGCTATTTCGAACACCCGAAGTGCGGGTGGTAATAGCTAATCATAGCTGTAACAGACAATTTTTTTTATATGCGCAAAAGTTTCTGCTCAATTAAACCTCATCTACAATTTACATACTTATCTTTTAATTTTAGTAAAATTATATTCTACCATCTTTGTTACACAAGTAAAAAAGAATCTGATGTGGATAACACATAACTTTCCTTATATAATGCAATGAATTTACTACTTTTACAGTAAAAAAAAAACAAGTTATTCTTATAATATATACTTATATTCTTTCCAAGATATTGAATTTTCGTCAATTAATCAGTTAGAGTTTTCGTCAATTTTCATTGATTTAGAGACATTTTCATCCATTTGGCAAGATTTTCGTTAATTTGGCAACATTTAAAAAAGTCGTCAAGTTGACGACATTCCGCCGAATTCGTCGCCAAAATCTCGCCAAGCGTCATGAGTTGAGAAATAAGTTATTTTTATAGCAGATAAATGACTATTGACATTCAAATACAAATGTATTACTCAAAGTATATTTTCTCATGAATGGAACGAGTTAGATCCACGAGAGTGATGTCACCAAATTATCGCATGATATTACATATAAAAAATAAACATGTTTCTCAACAGTTAATATTTTTTTTTAATTTATGGGATTTCTTGATACATTTATTTGATAAATGTGCAATATCTCGAGAACGGGTCATGCTAGCGTTTTAAAGTTCATGTTAATCGTTTTCTAAAGAAAAATTACATAAGAAATGTCTATTTGCGTAACTTTATTAAAGGTTTTGATTTTTGTGAGGATTTTTTCAAAATTTCACTCGAAAATTTAGGGGGGGTTCTGAACATTCGATTGGATTTAAAAACAATAGGCTTCCAGTATTCACGGATTATAATTTGTGTACCAAATTTCATTAGAATCTCTCCATTCTTTCCTGAGATATCTCCACACACACACAGAGAGAGAGAGAGAGAGAGACATCACCTCAAAAATGTTCGATTCGTAATTAGGGATGCTTGAAACGTGCTCTCCCGTCGAAAACTCGTAACCGAATTTTCAACCCCGTCACATTCCTTATACATTGTACTATGTATGTAAGAAAAGTAATAAAATTACTAAATATTTAAAAAAAAACTTTTTTTCTTTTTCATATATCTATTAATTAACTCAATACATCGGATAATAATGCAGATAGTCAAATTACAGACAGTTAAATTTGAGGACAAGAAAATCAGCTGTCCTCAATACTCAAGGACGTGTTATCGTTTCAGATAAGATATTTTACATCAATAAATTGTCATATTCTAGAGAAAAATCATGTTTCTATTATCAAATGTTCTTCTTTCTAACTCTAATTCTTAATTCCAACGCAGAGCAGCTCACGGCTGAGCTAAAATCAACGTTGACATTGTCAGTAATTAATGCGTCAACATTCTGGTACTGTTCATATTAACTACGTCTTAACAGCTCGCGTGAGCGGATCTGCAAATGTATTCCGAGTGCGACCGAAGAAAAAATCTTTTATATTAGGCACACCGAATTCAGCGTCACAGTTAAAATTAATCATCGCTCTTTGTCACAGCACCGACACGTAATGTGAGCCAGCACGCGAAGTCCTGGAACAAGGAGCCTTGACCACGTGCTGTGTGATGTATTACGTGGCATCGACAGCGGAGCAGAAAGGGTTTTTATAGTTTTAATTAGTTAATGCGTTTATATGCAGTCTGGACTTTCAGATAACAACATCTAAAAAATGTCACTGCATTTAAACTAGCTTAAAGAATGAAAAATGGAAATAAATTAGTAAAATAAAACATTATGTGTACACGGAAAGGGCCTTAAAATGGAAAAGTGTTTCTAAGTATACACAGCGTAATAATTTTAAAGTAATCTCAGTTGGATGTACGATTTTAATTTTAAGGCTATTCTGTGCATAGTGAGGTTAGTTTAGTGAATTTTATTTTAACAGGAAGCTGGAACGTAGCCAGAAACAAATTTTAAGATAGGCACCAGGAAAATGCAAATAAATCTGTAGAGTGGGGCTCTTACTTTGGAAAAGGAGTTACGAAAATACTAAGTGGATTCCAAGAACCCACAGCTAAAAATTCTAATGGTTATATTTACACAATCTTTTTTTGTAAATTTGTATATCGTAGCCCTTCGTTTAAAAAAAAGCTCATAAAAATTGCCGAGTAGGTATATATATATATATATATACATATATATATATATATATATATACATATATATATATATACATATATATATATATATATATATATATATATATACATATATATATATATATATATATATATATATATATATATATATACATATATATATATATATATATATATATATATATATATATATATATATATATATATATATATATATATGTGTGTGTGTAAAAATATGTAAAAAAATCCAAATAAAAAATCCAAAACGTTTTATGGCACATTACATCAAAAATTACTACAGAAAAAACGAAATTTATGGGTTGAATTTGTGTAGATATTTGAAGACTTTGTGAATTTGAATCGAACATCTTTATGCTTGTGACATCACAGACATCAAAACTGCTGAATTGAATATTTTGATGTTATAAATATGTAGCATGTGCAGGAATTTGGCTGTCTCTATAACTTGGTCCTTACTTTTTCATATCCAATTCCTTTATCAAGGGTCTTGTGATGATTTTGATTATCACTCCGGAGGTTGGCTAATGTCAGTGCTGGCGTCCAGGAGTGCATGCCGCGGCATTAAAGACATGCATGTTGTTAACTGGGGAGTAAGGTCACTACCCCTTACCGCCTTTGTGTAAGCACTTTACGTTACCTCCCTTCTTTTATATTTCTATTATGTCTTTATATATATATATATATATATAAAATTTAAAAATGAAACACATAGAAATTCTATAAATAATGCAAAGAAATGAAAAGTATCAATAATTGGTCGAGGGGAGTTGTGTATATATATGTATATATATGCATATGTTGTATATGTATATGTATATGTATATATATGTATATGTATATGTATACGTATATATATGTATATGTACAAAATATATGTATATGTATAAAAAATAATCAAAGAGTTTAAATATAAAATACTAAGCATATGAAACTAGTAAGTTTAACAATACAAATGCATTAAAAAACGTTACGATTAAAATTGCATTTACTTACTGCGCTAGTGCAGCATATAAATAAAATTAAATTTATAAGTAATAAAGATGAATTAAATAGAATTATTGAAGAGAAATAGTAAAGCATCCATAACAAGCAAAAGTATTCAAATACCAACAAGATAACACTCAAGAGAATGTCAGAAACCACCCATTATATTTAAAACAAAAATATTAAAGAAGCATGGAATATCAATTAAGGTGACTAGTTCTATAATTAAGGTGATGTAATAGTAAAATCTTCAGGGGGCGACTACTATACATCAGCATCAGTTGGCAGATTTCATTTATTGACCTGTTATTGTGAACAGAAGGTAAATAGTAGCCCCTATATGCTAAAAATGGAAAATGATTGAAAAATTTGAAAAAAAAAAAATAGGCTGCGAAAAAAATATAGAATGATTTATTCAATGCTTCAATTAAAACTCCAACAGTATATACTTTGATGCAAACTCATACTCACAAAACCACACGCCCTCAGAGGGGAATATACAAAAACAAACACTCCCTTATCTTAACCTTCAAATCTCAACTAAATAATCTCAGTATACTTTTTGAATCTAACTATGATTGGAAAAAAATCAGAAACTGGGTATTTTCCATCAAAAGCAAAATTTAAATAAACTTTATATTTCACTTATAGATCTTATAACAAAAAACATTTCGGATACCTTGTTTTTGACCTTTTATTATCAGGAGCAAGACTGCTAGGTGTTCACCTCACACTTTCACACCAAAAAGAAAAAACTAACCAATCTTATTGTGTTATTCATTACATAAATCCTATATTTAATTATATCAACTTTACACAAATTTTTGAAACATTCCAATCATTTTTTCCAATTAAAAATATTAATATAAAAAAGCATGTAAATATCCAGTACCATTAGGACGTAAAATATACAACTACAATATTTTATCAAAACAGTTGAACAATTGTATATCTTGTTCATGTACTGAATCATGCTATCTACCCTTTATTGACCAACATTATGGACATGTAATCACCTGCAATTTAATTCAGGAACCTCATCTCAAGCAATTTCTCAGCTATGGATCCAAATACAGACTACCACTACCATATAATAAAGAGAAAATAATACAAGCTTCTGACATTGATCTAGATAAATATATATATATGAAATATCAGATAAATACCATTGCCCTTTTGAAGCTTTTAAGAGCTGGCAAGTACAAGTCACATGGCAAGTAAAACAATTGATTCAGCAATTACCTATACCAAAATATACACATAATTACCAAGACATCTTTAAAGAGAGCAAGTTACTCCAAGACAAAATTGTAATCCTTATGCTGATAAGGCATCAAGTAATTATGCTTTTATTTGCAAAAAATTTTATTTGGACGAACTCAAGCTGCAACTTCATACCTCAATTTCATTAACTCCTATAAACTCTAATATCACTATCATAAGTAAACAAATTATTGCTTACTACAAACTTCTTAAACAAAAACATAATCTTAATTTTCTTTACCAGATACTCATACCTAAATTCCATAAATCACCCATTTCTTTTAGAACTGTTACTATAGGATTTAATTCATACACAAATGCTGCTGACGAACAACTTCTAATTATACTAAATCAAATTTATGATCATTTTACTACACAACAAACACATATAATCAAAAATAGCTTAGAACTGATTAATAACCTAAAACAACTTCCTTACATGCATGATATTAAAACTTTTGATTTCAAAGACTTTTTTAATAACATTGATATCAATGAGTTATATAAAGTCATACAAAATTTATATGAACAATTTACTCACTCAAAAAACATCTCTAAATTCAAAACATTATTAAAATTCATTCTGTTCAAACAATATATATTTCAAGGAAATTGCATATACAAATTAAATAAGGGAATACGACAGGGAGGAATCTCTTCCACAATACTGGCCAACCTTTATCTACATTTTTACGAAATTCAGTACCATTTCAACAGTTATATCATGTACAGATTTATTGATGATCTAATTATTATGGGAATTACTTGTGAAGCACCTACATTAAACTTTAATTTTTAACCACCTAATCTACAACTAATTGAAAATGTATATACATCAAACTGGACCAATTATCTAGACGTTAGTTTAAAATTCAAAATGCAGACACATTAAAATAATTTAAAATATACGATTAAACAGAAACTTATAACTTCAAAGTAAATAAACTTCAACATTATTCATTCAATCTTTCAAAATCAGTATTTAAAAATATTATTAATAACCAGTTATTAAGAATAAAAATGTTAAGTACACCATGTTACTACAAAGAACATATTTTTAAATTCATCAACAACACTATCCAAAATAACTACCCGTCGAACCTTATTTTTTCATTTATTAAAACACATTTTAATTTTAAATCCAACACCTTACTACAATTACAGCAACATATTGACAGATCATTCTCAAACAATTTAAAAAAAAATTTCATCTCCATGTTTCACTTCCCACAGTTGAAATCTTAGTATACAGAATTAACTGTAACCTGTTTTGAGTTAAAATGCTTAGTCAGTATCATGTAATATGCTCTGTTAAGAAGCACAAGGGGTAAATACATATAAATTATTATTTATTCTTATTCCTTTTTATTGCATAATTATTATTCTTTTTTATTGTATATAAACAGTTTGATTCCCCCTTTGCAGACATTGGCATCCATGGACGCCAATGCCTGCAAAGGAGGGATCGAACTGTTTGAGATAGGGTATGTCAAATACCTGTCTTTTTGAGAGGTTCTTCGTTTGGGATGGACGCTGTCCCACCTGTAAGAAAAAGGTTAAAACATTAATTATGAATATTGATCTAGTGGATTCAAGAACTCAGTGGAGACAGAAACGTCTCAAGAATTTAAATATCGATGCGTAATTATAACATATAATTTTATATGATTATCTTTACATCTATATTTTAAGCAGCCATTACTTCTTCAGATTTCTAGTTAAAGTGAAACTTTTGATACGCACTACTTCTTCGCTCCACTTACTTTTTTTTTAAATAGCATAATGTTTGTCAAAACTCCCTGAATTGAAACCGTAACTATAAATCATCATTACTATAAATCATAACGTCGTAGCTGATCCATTACATTTACCAGCCTTAAATAATGAAAAACTTTAGTTAAACTATGTACAATTTTTACATATTTCAAGTTTAAATCAAATTCAGCATCTAGCTTAGCCGAATGCGGGGGTTCTGAGCCGTGAAAGGTTCCGACTAGAAACTTCTTGTTCTGAAATTCATCTCATCACTTTTTTTAAAAATGCCTTTCTTCCCACGCCAATGGAAGTCAGAAATTCGATGGTTTTCAAAAGGAGTTCAATTGATTATTCTAATCAAGAATAATCAATTGTTTTTACTGTTAAAGTAGTAAATTCATTGCATTATATAAGGAAAGTCATGTGTTGCCCACATCAGATTTTTTCACTAGTTTTCATGATATATGGGTCCCACGCCAATGGAAGTCAGAAATTCGATGGTTTTCAAAAGGAGTTCTATAAATATCGAATATCCATTCATCTTTTAATGTACAGCAAATTAGTTCTTCAAAAAGACAGATATAAGGAAGTCTCTAGATTCCCATTTACAACTCATACATAGATTCTCAAGTAGTTCATGTCCGATTGTAGGTAAGGTTGTATTCCAAAGAACATTCTAATTTCGTATACATGAAACATATATCATGAAAACTAGTGAAAAAATCTGATGTGGGCAACACATGACTTTCCTTATATAATGCAATGAATTTACTACTTTAACAGTAAAAACAATTGATTATTCTAATCAAGAATAATCAATTGTTTTTACTGTTAAAGTAGTAAATTCATTGCATTATATAAGGAAAGTCATGTGTTGCCCACATCAGATTTTTTCACTAGTTTTCATGATATATGGGTCCCACGCCAATGGAAGTCAGAAATTCGATGGTTTTCAAAAGGAGTTCTATAAATATCGAATATCCATTCATCTTTTAATGTACAGCAAATTGGTTCTTCAAAAAGACAGATATAAGGAAGTCTCTAGATTCCCATTTACAACTCATACATAGATTCTCAAGTAGTTCATGTCCGATTGTAGGTGAGGTTGTATTCCAAAGAGCATTCTAATTTCAGTGTTTTTCAGTCTTCAGTCATTCACTGCATCTAACTTTTAAGTTGCTCGACCGTAAATGCAGAAACCTCTGTTCTTAGCTGAAAATCAACAAGGAGACTGTTTTTTGAGATAGAGTAGATGATTATTTTTTCTTCTATATATGAAGTGGATTCTGTAAAATCAATTTGTAAATATTTATTCTGGTATTTCCTTCTTCCCTTTACTTCTTTCTGTAAAATCCCCCACGAGTTTAAAATTGGCTACGTGTACTATGTAAGATAGCTGGTGTGATGGGATACATATATCATGAAAACTAGTGAAAAAATCTGATGTGGGCAACACATGACTTTCCTTATATAATGCAATGAATTTACTACTTTAACAGTAAAAACAATAGATTATTCTTATAGTAGATATATTCTTTCCAAGATATTGAATTTTCGTCAATGAGTCGTCATTTTCATTGATTTAGCCTCATTTTTATCCATTTGGCGAGTTTTTCGTTAATTTAGCAACATTTAAACAAGTCGCCAAGTTGGCGACATTCCACCAAATTCGTCACCAAAATCTCGCCAAGCGTTATGGATGGAGAAATAAGTTATTCTTACAGCAGATAAATGACTATTGGCGTTCAAATACAAAAGTATTACTCAAAGTATATTTTTTCAAGAATGGAACGAGCTAGATCCACAAGAATGATGTCACCAAATTTATAGCATGATATTACATATGAAAAGTGAATATGTTTCTCAATAGGTAATACTTTTTTTTTTTACATGATTTTTTGATATTTTTTTTAAATGTGCAATATCTCGAGAATGACTCATGCTAGCGTTCTAAAATTTATGTCAATCGTTTTCTAATGAAAAATTACATAAGAAAAGTCTATTTGCGTAACTTTATTAAAGGTTTTGATTTTTTAATGATTTTTTCAAAATTTCACTCGAAAATTTATAGGGATTCTGAACATTCGATTGCGTATAAAAACAATAGACTTCCAGTATTCACGGATTGTGATTTTTGTACCAAATTTCGTTCGAATCGGTCCATTCATTCGTCAGTTATCGTCTCCATAGACTCACTTACACATACACACACACACACACTCACACACTTTCACACACACACACACACACACAGACATCACCTCAATAGTGTTTGATTCGTGATCAGGGATGCTTGAAACGTGCTCTCCCGTCGAAAACTCGAATTCGAATTTTCGACCCAATAAAAATACTTTCCTTATACATTATGTATATAAGGAAAGTAAAAAAATTGATGGCCAAATAATAATTTTCCAATGCTTATTCTCTGAAAAAGCACAGCAGTGTCAGTCCCTATGTAATATTAGGGCTTAAATATATTTGTCCATTTGTGGAATTTTGATCTTGATAAGCTCTCTCAGCAAAGATTATAAAATACAACAGATAAAATCATGTATTCAAATGTAAGATATCAAAAGAAACAAACGATTATCTTTCGATGTACAAAGTTATTACAGAGGAATATATTTTTCATGAAAAGTACTTAGTGCATAATGAATGTTGACTTGTTTCTAATAAAAAAAAAATTCACTCTGTCATTCAACAGACTAATACATATAAACTTCACTTAAATTAAAATCATTTATGACCGCTAAAGTAAAAATTAGCATACTCATTACGTCCGATTTTTCATAAAAATATTTTTAAATTTTATCTACAATGCTCGTATGTTCATCATTAGATCGTAATGAGGAATCCTTTCCTGGTCCCCAACCTAGAATAGAACAACACAATCAAGATGCATTTTTAGCATATAACAATAATTTTTCTGTTTATGAACAACATAATCATCCTAAATTTGCCGTAATATCGTCCCCGATGCAATCCTGGAACTGATTTCCAATTTCTGAGTGAATTCCCAATACCATTTTAGTATTTTTCCTCCTCGGTGCAAATTTTGCATTACTTCTCCCTAGCGAAAGCTTACTTAATTCGAAATTCCTCCCCCAATATTTTCCAACTCGTCCAAATTTCGTTTTCTCGGCTTTATTCATAAGTACGCTCTGGGCTTCGACAACATAGCATGCTACGGAGGCGGCAATCCTCCCAATGGGAACAATTAGAGCTATCCGAATTATTTGAATTAAGATCCAGCCTCGAGTCGCATTTTTCCTCGACTTCCAGACTACTTTGGTTATTGCCATGGGCATACGAAAATCTGAAGTTCGCGGCGAAGACGTAAGCTGGCTTTAAAAATTATGAATTCTAATCCTCTTCTAATTTTACGAAATTTGCGTATACCGCACGATGATTAAGTAAACATGTCAGGGAATACGATTCTGTGGAGCGTTTTTCTTAATTTCTGAAATGCTGATATCCTGCTGGGGAATGACAGCTGATTGTAGAAAATGGTATTTTCAGCATTGGATTCGTTTAATGATTTGCAACTAACATTTTTTGGACAGTTTTGGGGTATCTTTTATCTTTTGTGTAATACTTTTGACATCTGAATGATACTCTTTGGCATGCAAAAAACGTTGTTTGAAACAGCTGATAAATTGCTAAAATTGTCAATTGTTTGCATATTTTAAATCGGTATAAACGACCTTTTTAAGTCGTTGATCCAGATAACATAATTTTGAACCTATGTCGGGACAGATGTTTTATGAAGAATATCTTAGAGTGCGGGCTACAGAGTAAAAAAAAATGTGGCGGGAATCAATCGAATGTAGGTAACAGAAATGACATCATATTGTTTCGAATATGTAACAGGAAACCATTGCTATATTTGAAAGTCTGGGTCACTTGACTCTAGCGAAAAATTTAGCGAATTATAGCCAACTTGGCGACTTTTCACGAGTTCTGTGAACATCTCAAATTTTGTAGATTGACTAAACTTAATGAGTTACATGCTTTTTCCAGAACTTTCCACATGGGGTATATAAGCTGTCATCGTTCAATATGTTGTTGACGTGATACTACCAAAAATATCTTCCGAACTCAATACAAAACCCAATATGTCATTTTTTTCTGATTATATAAACCCTTTAGGCTTTCTTTCAACGCCGGGCCGTCCGTTGGTACTCAATTTAGACTGAAACCCAAAAAGGGGTGGCAACCATAGATACCCTTTAAGCTGCATTATAAAACAATTCAACAATTCTGGTAGAAGAGTGTAAAATATTTAAATTTTAGATCTGCGACATATGTGCATCAACATCTGTGCTATACGCTAGTGTCCGCTTCTCCCTTGGGCAGACCACAACATATTCAGACGATTCAACATATTCAGACGGAATAAACTGCATTATTTTAATCTATGGAAACTGAATTATTTTAATCTATGGAAACTGCATAATTTCTCCCAAGAAATTAAAGAAATAAAAATATTCCAAAAAGTCAAAAATTATCGAAACCTTTTCCTAGGTACCTTGTATCATCGTCACGTACAACACACATTCCCAACCGCTTCCCATTTAAAATACGCGAAAGAAGTAATATTTCACCTCAATCTATAACGAGTAACAAAGTTACTCGTACTCAGTATTTGAGTATGAGAATGATGAAAATTTATGTATAGGCAGGGTAGAGAAGGTTTGATACAGTTTTTTCAATATTTATTTTCCTTTTCATGTAAAGTTTATTTAAATAATATCCATATCTATATTTAAATTATAAAATCTACTTTTACATTCATAAAATAATGGTTTGCAATTAATTGAAGTTCTTATTTTTCAAGTTATGATGGTCACGAAGAAAATCCCCAATTGTAACAAAACTTCTTATCGATAAAGAGATATAATACATGTATTAATGAGGCTTGATACATTTTTAATTAAAAATAAAACGATTAAAATATTACTCGCACATGTTTGAATTTCAGAGAAATAGTATCAAGTTTAGTTCTACATTGTAAAAAAAAGGGTACAGTCAAAAGTGCAAATTTTAACAGTTGGCAAAAACTAATCGTCTGGCAGAAACTCATTACTATTTGCATCTGAAGAGCTTAAATACTCAATTTTCTTTTATTGTTAACAGACTTGTGGCTATAAAGAAGACACTCCCATTGCAGATAACAGTATCCATGGACCAGTTTCCACTTATTATGCGCTCATCAGCATGGAATAACCGTTAACTGCGATGGCAGCTCAAGAAAACGTACTATTTGCCTTATATGGCTATATCTATTATATGGTATTATATAGCTATACCTATTATATAGTTATTATATGGCTATACCTAGATTCATACAAGAATCTTAACTTTAGAATCTTAACTTTTAGAATCTTAACTTTTTTAGAATCTTAACCCACATTTTTTAAATCTCATTAGAAATCAAATCTTCAATAATTATATATAAGTAATCATTCCAGGCGTATTTTTTTTTACAGTGAGTTACTGCGACAGCCTGCTATCCTATATAAAAAAAAGAAAAGAATGGTTAGGTCGTACATGACAGTATTTTCACTTTTATCAGAAGTCTTAAGGAGGGAAAAGTACAGTTCACTTCAAATATAGAAAGAAAACTAATTATCTACCTAGCTCCGAGAATAGGTAATTTGATTTCTCGCTGAAACATGAATTCATTACACATTTCAAGATAAATCTAACATTTATAATATTAAATATTTAATTAATTAAAGTATATAATATTCTTAATTTTATTATTTTCAATTCATTTACTTAAATATTTTATTTTTATATTAATAAAACTCGTCGATAAGTGACTTACCCAAAGTTGAGATTTGATATAAATACATTTCGAATTTTTAAATATTTTAATTTAAAATTGCTAAAGTAATTAAAAAGTTTTAAATTTTAAATTAGTAAAAATACAGAAAAAAAAATTAAAATTATTTTCTTTTCTTTAAAGATTTAAAATTATTTAAAAAGCACAGAGGGCAAACATAATCATCCAAAATAACATTTTAATTGCATTTGCTTATTTTTTAAATTTTCCGATCAGTACGTGAGTCAAATTTGCAACATCAAGGATCCATTACACCTCTGTCGACAATCACTCTCTATCCTTTCTAATGAGATTTTGCTTTTCAAAACATTTTTATAATAACGATGCCCGTTTGCAGAGGAAAACAACCATATCTGAATAACCTATCTATCTCTGTATCCTCTGGTCAACTAAAATTTCAGTTAACACTCCTACATCTCAGACAGGATTTGACTTTAAGGGGACGGTAGACGTTGAAATTTTTTTTATTTATTTATTGACTTAGAAACGGGAAAATTTGTATAAATATTCCTCTTAACAATACTATATACAATACCATTAATTTTTTTTTTTCAATTTTGTTATAATTTTGTATTTTTTTAACGAAAATTTGAAAATGCTCCTTGCGTGCCATTTGTTCGCATTTTTTATTGCTTTTACATTATGATCACTCAAAAACACATTATGAACAAATTTAGGTATTTATTTTTAAATCCCTTAGAAAGTTAATTTTTTAAAAATATTTTTATGCATTAAAACTTAATTTTCATCATTTAATTAGGTTCTTATTCACTTTTAATTAGCTTAATAAAGTCCAATTATAAAATGCATACCCAGTTTCATTAAAAAGTATAAGAAGTGTCTTCTTGCCAAATTTCATGCATCTCAGAAAAAATTAAGACGCATGGAGCATTTTAAAAATGTAAAACCTTTGAAAATTCCGTTTCGAAAAAAATGCATTCAACCTTTTGCTTACGGGTGAGACAGCGTCAGTCCCAAACAAAGAACCTTCCCAAAACACAGGCATTTGACATACCCTATCCCAAACAGTTCGATCCCTTTTTGCAGGCATTGGCGTCCATGGAAATCGCCGACAGAAACATTGCACCTGCTGCAGCAGGTGCAGTGTTTCTGTCGCAAAGTGGGATCTAACTGTTTGGGATAGGGTATGTCAAATACCTGTGTTTTTAGGAGGTTCTTCGTTTGGGATGGACGCTGTCCCACCCGTAAGCAAATGTTTAATGTGTAAAATAATGTTATATATTAAAACTGTTTCTAGTCGATTTTTGCTCATTTCAACGTCCACCGTCCCCTTAAAACTCGTTTCTTAACAGCGATACTTATGTGAAGGAGAAAACAACTAGACAGTTATGAATCATGTGAAAGAATTTAATTTTGCGTATCGTATTTGTGACTTTCGTTATTAATTTCTTTGTGTCATTAATGACTATGAATAAATAATGAACAAAATCGTACCTTGCGGTTGCAATTTCAAAAAAAAGTATATGGGCAGCACATGACTTTCGCTACATTGTGTAATGACTCTACTTCTGTCATAACGAAATTATGATGCACAAAGATCCACACAATATTTTTGACATTGAATAAACACCACGTAAATTGAAATTGGGCGCTTTTGGCGTCTTATTTATCTGTCTCAACAGAATTACTTATTCATACTCACGTATGAAGTCCTCATCCAAATGAAATGGACATTTAATTAATATCCTATTAAATAAATTACTATTAGTGAATTCTTGGGCGTCAAAATATTAAACTATTACAAAAAGTATATTCTCCCGTGAATAGAGCGAACTAGATCTATGAAAATGATGTTGGCAGATTTGTTATATAATATTGCATATGGAAAGGGAATATATTTAATAATACTTACTATTTTTTTAATTTTATGTAATTTTTTACTAATTTTGTATAAAATGTGCAATTTCTTGAGAACGGTTCATGCTAGCATTCAAAATTTATGTCATTCGTTTTCTAATGAACCATTACATGTGAAATGATTAATTATTTATCATTATTAAAAGTCTTGGTTTTCAAATGATTTTTCAAGAATTCCTTCGATAATTGGAGGCTTTTCCGAATATTCGATTGCATGTATAGGATTCCAGTATCACTGACTGCAATAATCGTATCAAATTATTCTCGCAACTCTTCATCTGTTCATCAGATATTGCTTTCATGGACTCACAGGCACACACACACACACGCGCGCGCACACACGTACACTCACACGCACGCACATGCACACACACACAAAATACATACATACACACATAGACATCCCCTAAAAAACGTTTGATTCGAGTTCAGGAATGTTTAAAAGGTGGTTTTCCACCAAAAACTCGAATGTGAATTTTCGACCTTATACATTATAGTATATATCTCAGGAATTCAGTTGGTGTCGGCATGACATTGAGAGTTAACATAGAGTTTGCCTAATCTTAATCTCGGCGTGTTCAGGGATGATAACAACGTTATTTATTTATGAGTACTTAACATTTCTGAACATAGATACTGGATCATCTATAAATTAATTTCATTCGTAATTTACTGCTAATTATTGGTAAATTGCAATTGTTAATACTTTATTATTTATTTTTATTAAAATATTCTTTTCTTGCGTTCAACTTCAAATCAATCGAGTTATTAACTTGAAATCCGTAATTGAATATATTTTCACTTTTGTCTGCGAATAAAATAATTTTATCATTAGAATTTATACAAATATAGATAAATCTATAAAGATACTACACACATTAAAAGGTGGAATGAAAACGGAAACATCTTATTTTATGTAGTATTTATATACTTTCTCTTTTTTCTGCAATTTACTAATTTTTCTGCATTACAACAGTTCCAACTAAAAGGAATATTCAAAAAGCCTATTCCCACATTATAACCCTTACTGTTGTTTTCCCATCCAAATCCACCGGCGTCCACACGTAATCTCTGACTTGCCTATTCCTAAATCGATTCATAATGCATAAACAGAAGTCAAACACTCTAAATTGCAATCTCCCCTTCTCTTTCCATCGAACCACCCCCTCCAATTTTCCGGGGCCTTTAAACCGTTGTGCGCCATTTCATTTAATTACCGGCGTATTAAAAGCTGCATGAAGAGGGGGGGGGGGGGTATCTGCTCATTCCACAATCTACATTCGCGGACCGGCTTGATTCTCATTGGTCGGCCAGGGCGCAGGCGTAAGTTGCCCTCCCATTCTCGAAGACATACGAAAATAGAGTTCTCACCCTCAACTCAGCCAATCAGAGTCCATAAAATGGTTTAATGTGCTCCCGATATAGAATACGCGGGATCTTGAGTTGTGTGACTAGTGATCGTGGTGACAAACAGCGTTGTTGGATTGTACAAAGTGAGATTTTTATAAAGATATTGTAATCAGAGGATTCGTGTAAATGCAGTATTGCTCGTAGTTATCGTATCCCTACTTGATATAAGTAGTTTTAAGTTGTGCAAATTAATAATACTTTTACTTTGAACTTAATGGAGTTTTCTCGGATTATGACATTGTGTTCAAAATCTAAAATGAAATTAACTTAAATTGTACAGTTTATAAATTTTTAAAATCAACTTCGAACTATAAGAAGTTTACCAGTTTAAGAGATGAGTTTATAAAATATCCACTAGATATGTAAATTCTAAGAAATTCATTACTGTGTTGATCAGATAATAAACTTTTTGAGATGAAGATATGAATGTGTTTCACAGATATTTTTAATGGTGCTAATTGCTATCCTAATGAATGAAATCTGTTCTTCTGTATGGCGTATGTAAGAAAGTACCGAAAGTTCTGGTTTTTATCATCTAAATTTACATAAGGAAGTGAAAAAATTGAAGAGTTTTTTTCGATGGCTGAAAATAACAATATGATTCGCCATTTAAGAGTAATTGTGATAACTTGAAAATTTTCTTCATCCTAAGTAGATGAAATAGACTGGATTTTGAATAAGAAAGATTCCAAATTTTTTATTGATATTTGAAATTTCAAATTTTTATGATAAGGTGGTGCTATTAGAAAAATGAAAAATCTGAAAGGAAATTCGGAGCCCTAAATTGTACAATTTATAAAAAATCAATCAAAATCAATTAATTATTTAATGAATCAATTTAAAAATCGACTTTAAACTATGGGAAGTTGTATACCGATTTTTGCCATCTATATTTACAAAGTATCCATTATATGCGTAAATTCTAATAAATTTACTTATCATTGAGTATTTTAACAATGCCATTGCTAAATCAGATTTCAGACTTAAACATCAGTCTAAAAAAATGTACAAACATTTCTACTAAACTAATTTATTAACAGAATTTAATTATTTAGAAGAATATATCAAATTTAAATATATTATATTGGATCAATTGTTTTAAATTACAAACAAAAATTAAGTTCCTATGCATAGAAAAAACTTATCTTTCTGTACTATTATTGCAAAGAGAAGCTTGAAAGAGCTCTACTTCATTTGTTTAACAGATAGTTCATTTTGCTCGTTTCCATAACTCTTATTATTTACTTTACATCAAATTTAATCTCGTTTAGTGGAAAGACAAATTACAGCAGATATCATAATTGTAATAATAACAGATAACATTTGGAATTTTTCAACGTGTAGGTTGTTGAAATAAGAAATGATTTAGCCAATATATTGCGAAATAGACATTTAAAGGTTTGTGGATAGTTTTCGTGATAAAGTTAATTATGTACATCAAGTAAGCATTATACATATAAATCAATTTAAAAACTCTATTTAGAAATTAATCTACAAAGATTGAATTTCACCTATATTTTAGACAATAAAATAAAAATCAACCAAATAAAAGTTGAAATCTCCATATTTATGTATTATATTTTTAATATTACTATCGTTGATTTATTTAAAATTGAAAAAAATTGCAAGTATATTATAAATTTACTTATTCATAAAGGAAAATATATTTTATTAGAATTATATTTTGATTCTAACGTAAAAACTGCTGTCTTAAGCATTTGACTATACAGCCTATCTTGAAAATACTATAACAGTAGGAACCATTATTGTTTATATGTAACATAGATCATCTTTATTCATTCTCTCTCTCTCCCATGTTTCAAACAATTTTAACACTTTGGGCCGTGGAATCAGTTTAATTTCCGTCTGCACGGCAGCATAAAACTCCATATTTGTTAAGTGCACGATATGTGAACATTGCCCAATAATAGAGAGATATTCTTCAGAGACTCGTAGATACTGTTTTCGAGCCTATAATCAGTTTATTCAATGCAGTCTTGAAAGTTCAAAATGAACATTATCTGTAGTGATAGCGGTGACTCTACAAGCTCCCATAAATTGAATGGGGAAGGGGTTAAGAACAGAACTGTCCCTGCCCATTCCATAGACGCTATCCTCGGCATCAAGTACCAGTCCCAGACAGCACCGAGGTTGGACAATGTGTCCATGCATCAAGAAAGGAGAATGAGTGGCGATAATTTCGAAGAGGACCTGATGGAGGTTGAAGAGAAAAGCAGGAACAGAAATGACCACTTTTTTGAGTCAGAAGACGAGTCACGGCTTAAAGCTGAAGATAAAGGTAAGGCATTAAAGGACGAACTAATTTTGTTTTAAGCAAAGCTTTTAAATTTTTCATATTACAGTACAAAGTGTTGTTTATGAGAAGTTTTCAAATTCGAGATTTTGAAGAAAATATCAAGCCTTCTGTTTAGATTTTAAATATTTTGGAATTATTACAGCAAATAGAAATACTGCTTGTGAAAATATGACTTTTTAATACTTCCTTAAAGGAAGCAGTCATAGGAAAAAATAAGTGACTACAATTGTTTCGAGGACGTTTTGAGCCCTCTACTCCAGGTCCCAAAACAGTGTCTTCTCTTAACACCAAGAAAAACTGCAAGGTGGCAGGCAGAAAAACAATTAAATAGATATATGCAGAACACATAAAGAATTCCTAGCAGGCATAACAGACATTGAAATCGAGCTTTCAGCCATAAACATATCAACACAGGCTAATACGTCAACCTCACCCTACCCCCAAATATTACGATAAGCAAAAGAAATGGAACAGTAAGGTCGTATTGATATGAGATTTAAAATAAGACTGGAAGATGAAAATTCAAAACCTCCAAATTACTAACAAAAAATGGCAATGGTGAGAAATCAGAGGGAGAAAAAAATAGAACCCATACACACCCATACAAAGAGTGAAAAATATCAAAATTAGTAACTAAATAGAAATGAAATATAATGAAAGCATAAGAGACATAAAAATTGGGATAATTAGTTAACTACAACATTCAAATAATATACACAATCAAACTACTTTGAAAATACCAAAGTATGATACTGAAAATAAGAAGAATATCAACAAAAATTAAAGTGATAGCCGGTTTCGGAAACTAAATTTATCAGCTAACTTCGAAAGGCATACCATGATATTGCTTTGACGGTAGCAGAGTGAATGTGGTAGGAAAGAAGATTATACCAAACACAAAGTAAACAACCGGTTTCGTAAGCTATGCTAACTTCATACAACTGCAATCAAATAACATTTGATCATAATAATAATACCAATAATACCACTATTTAAAGTAATTTAAAATAATACCAATCAATGAAACTTGAATTATGAGTACTATTACAAATTGTACAAATAGTACCCAGTTTAAGAAGCTACATAAGCTAACATTATTAATTAAATGACATTCGTTCAAACTACCTTACAATTACAAGTAAATAAATCTGGAATTAAAGAGAATATAACAAGAAGTAACCGGTTGACAAGATTATCAGAATTAAAATAAATCTCCTAAATAATTTATCCTACTAAAAAATCATTTCTTTCTTAGTAGTTATTAAAAAAAGACACTGTTTTTGGACCTAAAGAGGGGGGGAGTCAAAACGAAACAATTTAAAACAATTTTCTTTGTAACAATCGTAGTCACCTATTTTTCCTAGGTCTGCTTTCTTAAAGGAAGTATTAGAAAATGATATTTTGGAATAATGTCCATCTGTAAAACTCCATTACTGCATAAACGTGTGGAGTAATTTTTCAGGTATTTTTTAATAATTTTACAGTCACTAGAATCAAATATAAGGTATTCGAGAAAGGTTGTTATGCGAGTTATTTTCTTAAATATTGATCCCAGGCATAATATCCTTAAACAATATCCTAGGTATTTTATAATGTGCATATATATATATATATATATATATATATATATATGTATGTATGTATGTATGTATATATATATATATATGTATATATATATATGTATATATATATATGTATTGTATATATATATATATATATATATATATATATATATATATATATTAGTCAGTGTGCGTTTTCTGGAAAAATTCAAAGTCTAGCTTTTTACACGTGCCTCGTTAAGTAGAGAATTTGTATAACACTCCTTACGACTTCATTAGTTAGAATAAAAGGGTTCAAAATTCTTAAAACAGAAATTAAAAAAAAGATATTGAAACATTAAAAACAATTTACTGATTTAGGTCACTTTACACTTCACCGTGCCTATTATAGATTTATATCTAAAATCTTTGAGGACGAATTTGGGGATTTTAAAGATTTTGGGTGGAAATTTAGATATTCCTGTAAGCATTTTATTAAGCAAATTTCTGCGAATTTTGCATGTAGAGATGTGGAACTTTATTATTTTAATTAATGAAGTAGTAAATAATATTCTACTAATTGGAACTTCTACTCTACCGGGCACGTGTAAAATGTTAGATTTTGAATTTTTCTGGATATACCACCTACAGAGTTGATATTATTTTTTATGAAAAATTGAACCATATTTTAGGAATTTTTTAATTGTAAGTATGTGTATAGGATTGGTATTGAAGAAAATAAAGCCCGTTACCACCTTTTTAGAACAAATAGAATTCATTCTTGACGTGAAAAAACTGGGATTCAAACCTCAATTCAAATCCGAGTTGGGATTCAAACCCAACCGGGATTCAAACCTTAGACATTCGCCGACCAGACGACGAACTATCCATTAAACTGTGATATGCCTTTTGCATTAGTAAATGACTTTATATCCTCTCTTTCGCATTTCATATCGAAATGAAACGTTTAATCTGAATTACCTCCTTATTTTCTACCTTTTTATACAGACTAGCATTCGGTGCGTTGTAATACTCGTGGATTGAAATACTCTGATATAAATACTAGTATCCTTGGAGAAATCAAATCCTGGTCTTTCTGAGACCTCAATGATCACTGCATCTGCAGGGTTAAGCAGTAGATTGTGCACCATTGTAAAGAATTCATATTCTAACCAGAATTGATCTTTATTAGCCAGACTCTATCCATTAAGCTAATGAGATGATATTCTTATCTTCTATACTATAAGTGAACGCTTACGAGCGTAAATGACATTTTAAATTCAACGACGTTTTAATCATCGTGATTGAATCATTCAGCAATTTTTTTCTTATGTTTTATCATGAAATTAAATAAAAAAAGTTAAATTAACTTATTATATATTAATTGTGGATTCTCTTTGAATAAGGTATAAAATATAATTTTTAAAAATAAATACTCCTATAAAATGTGAAAAGATATCACTTATAAAATAATTCTCTCCATCATGCAGTATAGTAGTCAATTTCATTTACACTACTCTGTACAGCTGATTGACAAACACATACGCAAAGTTACACTAACGAGTACTATTTAAAATAAATACCTTATACAAATTAATAAGATTTTGCTTGACGTTTGTTAAATACTTTTTATTCAATTATGTCAGTACTAGCAGGTGTTAAATACTTTCATTTTCGCATAAAATTACATCTTCAAACAGGTGGATGAGACACTCCCTCGCTCCATAACTTTTGGGATTTACGGGTTGTTGTTTTTTCCCTTTTGTAATCTTAATGTAAAATGTACTTTCCATATTTATATATTTTTTGTAAACACTGCAATGAGAAATTGTGAATAACAGGGGTAGGGGGGGGGGATTGCGTAACAATAAACGAAATCGATTAGCGTTTAGTGATTAGCGCTTAGCATTATTTTTTAAAACGCGTTAATGTTGAATTTTGTAACTTTTAAATAATTTCAACTGCATAAAAAAAACTAAATTGTAATATTTTAAATTTAGTTTCTTTAATATTATTTGGTTTAATTTAATTTTTTGGTTTAATTTAAAGATTTTCGTGATTGCCTGAATGTTATCTATAATGATTGGCGAATTGCATTTTATAAATGTATTCCGGTAACTTTAAATTTAAGAATCCATGTGCATGTCACTATTATCAAAATATAACTTTCATGCCATGATTCTTAAAATCATTGAAGTCAATTTAATATGGAAGAAGATAGATATCGCGTATCAAATCGCGCATATTAAAATTTAAGATCATATAATATACCAAAAAGTTGAAATAGTAGAATATGTTTATGTTAAGTTACTCTAATATACCCTAAAAATATATCAAAACTATCGTTTACTGTTAAACGTTGTTAACTGCTGTTAAACGCTGTTATCGTCTGCTGTCATACGATCAATACTACATTTAATCAATACATCATTACAGATCTCTTTTTGTCAATCAAAGAACATGGTGTTCTCTCCCCCCCCCCCAAAAAAAAAAAACAGAATTAGAGTAATATTTCTCTGTCCAATCCTATGAGAGTGTCATTGAAGAAGAGTTTCGTCAAAGAATTTGAGCAACGTAATCTCTATATGAATAGTATATTTTGAGTAAAATTAGAAGGCTTGCCTGTTCTCGCTTTGTCTGCTCAGTTTCTTTACTAACCTCGCAATTATTTAATTGTTAGTGATTTTAGACCAGGAGTATTTTTTCTGAAACCCTTCAATGTTTCTCATAAACATGGCTAAAGAAATATTGCTCTAAAATAAAAAGTAATCCTGGAAAAATGTCATGATCTTCAATTGATAAAAAAATTAGGTATGCAATCATCGTTTGACCGTTTCGTCAGTCTGAACAGCAGATGATATTTCTGATATATTTTTAAAGGTGTATTAGTGCCACTTAACTGATAAAAATTAAAAAATTCTAATTTTTCAGTTTCTCACATTATACCACACCATGAAAGAGCGAATAGAGTGATAGAATGTAATGATAAAGGACACACAGACAGGGATGGCATGTACAAATAAGTGATGGATAATGCAATACAGTAATGGCATAGATCCGTAGGCAGTAGAACCATCTCTTGCGGTGATACAAGCAGCAACCCTTCGAGGAATTGATGCAATGACCGTACGGATAGTTTCCTGAGGAATAGGTGACCATATGTCTTCAACCATCCTCCACAGGTCGTCGTCCTCTGTTTGAGGCGAGGGCCTGGCTGTCAAACGATGGCCAATCACGTCCCATACATGCTCGATGGGTGAAAGATCTGAAGACAGTGAAAACCAAGAAAGCACCTGGATATCTTGCAAGGGTTGTCTGCTGCTAGTTGCTGTGTGCGGTCGCACATTATCTTGATGAAAAACAGCATTTTGCAACCGCTGAAGGTAGGGCAATGCAACCGGTCACAGCACCTCATCCACATATCGTCGTGCCATAATTGTGCCTCTGATACGAATCAGGGGTGATCGGCTATCGAAACCGATGGCCCCCCAAACCATGATGCCGCGTTGTCAATCAGTATGGAGTTCAACAGTCGCAGCAGGATTGGATCTATTTCGCCTTCAAACTTTCACATAGCGCCTGTCATTCGACAAACAGTCGCAGCAGGATTGGATCTATTTCGTCTTCAAACTTTCACATAGCGCCTGTCATTCGACAAACAGTCGCAGCAGGATTGGACCTATTTCGCCTTCAAACTTTCACATAGCGACTGTCATTCGACAAAGAGAACCGAGACTCGTCTCTGAACACTACCCTGTCCCATTCAGTCGAATGGGAGACTCGGGTCCGATACCATTACAGTCTCTCACGTCGATATTGTGTCGACAATGGTAGTCTTCAATCCATCTTCTGCAAACCATTTGCACAGTGGACGCATCTATGCGTGTTTCAGCGGCGATACGCCGGTACGACCACCCAGCCGTACGTAGACCTAAAATGAATCCCCTCGCAAGATCGTCCAAATTCTGAAACGAACTTCGGCGTCGTCGGCCAGGCATCTCTTCAACAACACGTGTCTTCTGAAATAAAAAACAGCTAGGAAAACGGGTTTCTGTAGGCGATGAACAGTAACAACTGTTGGATCATCTGCCGTTTCCATCCCTTTTATCACGCGCTCTAATCGAGTGACCTACTTGCATTTCATATATTTTGCATACTTCGGCCAGTTGGAGCTGCTTCGGGCGATTGGTTGTTTCTGAGAGTGTTTCCCCGGAATAAAAGCATGCTTTAACCAGGTATAGGGGTCACAATCCCCCTTGACATTACTGATACCCCGTTTGCACTCCTTTATTTGTTTCTGTTATTCCTTGTATTTTATGATATTCCTTGTACTTTTCCTAGATCTTTCATTTGTAATATTTATATATATATATGTATCATAATTTTAAAATTTTAATAAGTTATCTATGAAGGTCTAATGATCGATAGTTTTCATTTAGTTACGCACAGAAACAGTATTTACCCAATGTGGGTAACATGAGAAAGTAAAAGTACTTAGTATACAGCTTGCCTTTCTGACTTGAGGAAGTGAGATCGCGCTCCTTGTAGGTCTTAGGACTAACTAATTATGTAAAAACCACTGAAATTTAGAGGTCAACCAGTTTCGAAGGCGAAAAGCAGCTTTCTTTTTCAAGACTAACAAGTAGCGCCCCATTTATTCAAGCAAGATGCCAAAGTTGTTTGATGCTTAAAAACAGATGTCGAACTCATTTGAATGAGTTAGATTGCATTTCGGGTTTATCCTGAAGAAAAGGGCTTTTGCAGCCGGTTAACAATTATATATTTGTCTTTATGTTGCATTAATGTAATTTTTATATTATTTAGTTTTGATTTATAGCAGTTTATGAGCGTTTTTTAGTTTTTAACTGATATTAAATTAAACTTTAATTCTCAAGCTTTATGCCATACCTCGTGTTCTTTTAAGGAGGTATATACACCAAAATAATGCAGAAAAATCGATTTTATTTTTTAAAAATTTCAAATGTTTTAAAAATATTTTGTACAAATTACAGAAAGAAATACTTCGAAATTGCTGAGATATAGCGATCAATATAGTCACTAGGGATTGCATTCTTACAATTTTAAATAATGCTTTTCACTAAATCAATGTTTTAAAATCCGTTATCACGATATCAAAGCAATTTTCGACCCATTTATTTGAAATTTGGAAAGATTTTTTCAGATAGTAATACGCAGTTATTTACATTGCCGATTACTTTGATTGAGATTTTAATTGTAATTTTATCATAAAAAATAAACTATTTTTTGAGCGAAAATTTGTTAATTTTCGTTTTTATGGTTAGAATTATTTTCTAACGTTGAATAAAAAAGATCTTATTATGATAACTACGTATAGTCATAACCTTTAAGGTTTTATTTTATATTTTCAATTTCAATTGAAACCCGTGGAGGATAACCAGCCAACAACGAAGAAGACACGTCTGACAAGAATCTCTACCATCTGAAGAATTCAACTTTTTTTAAACAAAAAATCCATAATTTGTTTTTAATTATATGCACTTTTGAATTAATAAAACGGTTTAAAAAAATTTTTATCATTTTTCCGCAATCTAATTTCAAAGAACTTTTTATTTTCTGACATTCCAGGTATATATCAGGGCTGTAGTTAGTAGTCTCTTTAACGCTGGGTGTATATAGCATCTTAAAACCTTTTCTTATATACCCTTTTCTCCTTTTATTTTCATAATGTTACTTTGAGTGGTAGTTTCTCGATATCACTTGATTTTACAATGCTTCGAGATTGAATTTCGTAACCGGTATTCCAATCAGTTGATATTTTATTTAAATCTGGACTAAATAAATAATCATAGGTTAATTTCTGCAATATTACGCAAACAATTTAATCTAGTGAGTTGTCCTTCTACGTCTTTAAATTCTTCGTAAGACTTCAAACTTTTCAAATAGCGATTAGTCTCATAACTATTTTACAATGTTTCTCCCTTGAATTTAGCAAATAGTATTCTAATCAGTTCTTCTCCTAATTTACAGCTATATAAAGTACTTGTGAGGAATACCTTAATTTGTGTTTTAGAAACCTTGACTCTCACAGTACATGATGAGATCAAAAAACTTGTATCTTTGGGCGAAAATGTTTGCGTAGTATGTTTGGCGGAATTCGGGAAAATGATATTTCAACAAGATACAATTTTGAATTATACAAATTATACAAATATTCTTACGTAATTATATACATTAAAATTTACAGAATGCAATGGGTAGGACATTTTCTAAGAATAGATATAAAAAAAATAAATGAAAAATTTTATGTCCACAACGTTTAGGACAAGACCTAGAAAGCGACTGAAGTGAAATGGATCAATTGTATGGATAAGGACTTAGAGGTGTTAAATTTTAAAAATTGGACAAACATTGCTCCCAAAATGACAGCTTGGAAAAACTTTTTGGGGAAGGTCAGGGCCCATAGTCGGCTGTCGAATTGATGATGATGATTCTTATCAGTTGATATTTTATTTAAATCTGAACTAAATAAATCACTGTTGCTTACTTTCTGTCATATTATGCGAATAACTTAGTTTTGTGAATGTCCTTCTAAATCTTTCCTCGTAAAACTTAAAACTTTTCAAATATTAGCCTCATAACTCTTAGATATCACAATATTTGTCGATTGAATTTCGATATATGTATTCTTAACAGTCAATATTTTACTTAAATTTGAGCTAAATAAATCACTATAGCTTACTTTCTGTCATATTATGCAAATAATTCAGTCTAGTGAAAGTTCTTATACGTTTTTAAATTCCTCACAAAATAAAGCGCGATTAGTCTAATACGCAACTGCAACAGAAAAAAATCTGATGTGGGCAACACATCACTTTCCTTATATAATGCAATGAATTTACTACATTTACAGTAAAGAAAATAGGTTTTTCTTATAGTAGATACTTATATTCCTTCCAAGATATTGAATTTTCGACAATAAGTCATCATTTTCATTGATTTAGCGTCATCTTAATCCATTTGGCGAGATTTTCGGTAATTTGACAACATTTCAAAAAGTCGCCAAGTTGGCGACATCCCGCCAAATTCGTCGCCAAAATCTCGCCAAGCTTTACTGACGGAGAAATAAGTTATTCTTATAGCAGATAAATGGCTATTGGCGTTCAAATACAAAAGTATTACTCGAAGTATCTTTTCTCATGAATGGAACGAGCTAGATCCACGAGAATGATGTCACCAAATTTATCGCATGGTATTACATATGAAAAGTGAACATGTTTCTCAATAGGAAATATATATATTTTTTTATTTTATATGACTTTTTGATAATTTTTTTGAAAAATGTGCAATATCTCGAGAACGGTTCATGTTAGCGTTCTAAAATTTATGTTAATCGTTTTCTAATGATAAATTACATAGGAAATGTCTATTTGCGTAACTTTATTAGCGGTTTTGATTTTTTGACGATTTTTTCAGAATTTCACTCGCAAATTTAGGGGGGTTCTGAACATTCGATTACGTTTAAAAACAGTAGACTTCCAGTGTTTATGGATTGTAATTTTTGTACCAAATTTCGTTCGAATCGGTCCATTCGTTCGTCAGTTATCGTCTCCACAGACTCACTGACTCACACACACACACACACATGAAAAATGTCTGTCTCTTAAAATGCATACTTAGAACAATGAAATTATAAAATAAAATGATTTCCGCTTCAATGCTAAATCTAATACTATTAAAACAAAGGGAGAGAAAAAAATCGATTTTATAAACCTAACAGCACACAGAATCAATATTAAGTAAGCAGAGACAACATTTTAGAGTGATTTATGACTTTTCCGTTAATTGTTCGTTAACAAAATAACGAATTACCGGAGTTCGTGAAAAATAAAACAATATTGCAACGTTTATAGCCCAAGAGGAAAGGATTATAGCAATTCATCAACCTAAGCTGTCAAGCTTTATGACGATCACTAAAATCGTGAGAGGAATACGGATTGGTCCCACCTCTGTTATTCAGCTTACAGAGGGTAACGCATGCTTAAAATGAGCACTTACCACCTACTGTTCACAGAAAAATGACCAATAAGATGCAACGTCATCGAAACAATGGACTGTAAACAGTATTCCCAAATGCATTCTGTTTTAATGACTCGCCTGCAAAGAATCACGTAGGATTGCCAAGCAAAAGATCTGGAGCAAAAGCAAGTCTTATACAAAAACACATACTGAAAGAAATGTAGTCTTTATTGTTACTTTTGTGTAAATATACAGGATTCCTATAACTTTGTACCGAAATTGGGTTCATAGTTGTACACGTTAGGTCTATCCACAATAAAGTGACCATGCCCGATCAAATAAAAGTGACTGCAGCGCTCCTAGTGGATAATTTTAAAAGATAGAATAACGAACTCGACAACAGAGCGAGATAAACGAAAGAATAAAGTGGCAGAATATTGTCTAATGACGAATCGATGCAAGGAACGTTTCCTATGAATCGACACCAGAAACGCATGAAACAAGTATATGGAATCTTGTCAAAAAGCTGTATCATAAAGGACTGTAACAAAGTGACATCTTGTCAAAGTGTGCGGTCATATTCTTTCTCGGATTCAAATATGCATTGTTACGGACTGGGAGCGTTTTGAACAAGCTGCGCATTCGATTCGTATGCATGTAAGGGTTGTTTGTTTTAACATTCCTGAATTAGGACAGCTAATAACACTTCAACACTTGTTAATAACCCTATTGTGCCAAATAAATGCCTTCTGTAACAATTTCATTAATTCACGCTCATTTAGCAAAGCGCTACAACTTTGTAATTTTCTTTTCTTCGTCTACCTTTGTTGCAGAGTTCGCGTGTATTCTGATGGACCTTTCTTTACAAAATGATTGGGGGCGCTTAAGAAGTTTCATAGGAACGCTGTATGAGTACATTTATGAAGCTGACTTTACAGATAAAAAGTAGTATTAGTTTATAGATAAACACTAGTTATAGATAAACACTGATTTTATAGATAAACACTAGTCCCTGTCGAAAACGGGGGAAATTGGTGCTCTTAAATAAAGTTCCAATTTTATTTTAATAAGTTGTATTTATTTATTAATGTATGACGCTTAGCGTCGAAAATAGTTTTTAATCGAAAATTGGCTCAGTCAGATTTTGCCACATATACGATACCATAAATATGCAAAGTTTTAGCCACCAAGGGACTTTTCTAAAGTCTGGAAATACTTTAGTTCTCCATTTTGTCCGCCACGGGTGAGAAATAAAAAAATCCTGTTCCGTTAGATTCTGCGACATGTTAGAAACTATCAGTATGCAAAGATCCAGCCTTCTGGGTCACTAGGGGAGAGGTCTTCTGGTGGGTGTTGTTTTTGAGACCCAGTCCGTTAGAGCTACCAGAAAGGTGTAAGGTACCTGTTTGGATGGCCCTGAAGTGCCACACAATTTAGACCGGAACCCAGTGGGGGAGGCATCCACAGGGACCGTACCCTCCTTTCCCTACCACCAACCTCTAGGAAGGACTTACGCACCCACATGTTTAACGTGATCGTACTTCGCTTGAATGGTGTGGCAGTTTTGTCAGTGGCGGGAATCGAACCCGGGCTTACCGAGTGCAACTCCCGCGCTCTAACCACTGGGCTACCGGGCCCTTTCTGGTGGGTGTGGAAATACTTTTCGAAAACCTCCCATTTTCATCACCCCTCTGGGAGAATAGATAATCCCGGCTCTATTAGATTTCTTACGTTGTCGATATTTACGCACGTAAAGATTTAGACTTCTAGTTTTCCAGAATGGGCTTCTGGAGGAGGTGAAAATAATTTTAAAAATCTTTCGGAGGTCAATTGAAAATCCGGCTCAGTTGAGTTCTATTCCGTGGAAGATACTATAAGTGTACAAATATTCAGACCCGTCACCGTGTGACTTCTGGAGAGTCTATGAAGACAAACCCACGTTAGACATTTTCAATATAGATTCTACACCAACATTCTACATTAAGTGCCTCTTGTGGAGTTTACTCATGAACGAGAGCGTTTATATATGTATTTTTAGTATCCTATATAAAATAGGCTAATATCTATATATATAAAGAAGAAAAGTATGTATGTATGTATGTATGTATGTATGATCCACCATAACTAGAGAACGGCTGAACCGAATTTGATGAAATTTGGTGGGTAGTCTTGAAATTACCCCACTTAAAACATAGACCATGTTTCGAGTTCCTACAACCAGTGGTTCTCGAGATATTAGTGAAAAACGAAACTTTCGTTTGTCTCATCATCACGGGAGAACGACTGAACTGAAATTAATGAAATTTCATGTGTGGATTTGAAATACCCCCCATACATTTAGTCCCAGTTTTGAGTTTCTAAAATCAGGGGTTGTCGAGATATTGATGGAAAACGAAACTTTTTCCTAGGAGTTCTACACTCTAACTCCATGATTCCCAAAGAAAAAGGTTGAAAATCGTTGGTTTTAACGTGAAAGTCAATTAAATCTCTGAATTTTGTGGGAGTTGATTAAACGTATTAGTCACTTTTGAAAATCACAGGTTTAAAATATGAACTTAAATGGAAACTCTATCATCATGATTTATTTTTCACAGGGGTTACTCAACAAAAAAAAGTACTAAGAAATCAAAATTGTTATTTAATTATCAGCAATTTATGAGGAAAATTATTTCTTATATCATCCATATATATAAAGAAGAAAAGTATGTATGTATGTATATATGTATGATCCAAAATCACGGGAGAACGGTTGAACGGAATTTGTTGAAATTTTGTGGGTTATCTTGAAGTAGCTCCACTTAAAATTTAGTCTACATTTCGAGTTTTTATGACCAGGGGTTCTCGAGACATTAGTGAAAAGTAAAACTTTCGTTTGTCTCATCATCACGGGAGAACGGCTAAACGGATATTAATGAAATATGGTAGGCAGCTTTAAAATAGCCACCCATAAATTTAGTCCACGTTTCGAGTTTCTAAGACCAGGGGTTGTCGGGATATTAATGGAAAACAAAACTTTTCTACTCTCTAACTCCTTGATTACCAACGAAAAAGATTGGAAATAGTTTGTTTAAAACGTGAAAATCAATTAAATCTCTGAGTTTTGCGTGAGTTTGTTGAACGTATTTGTCACTTTTGAAAATCGCAGCTTGAAAACTTAAAACCATGGAGGCCAAAGTAATTTAACTCTATGCAAAAAACTTCATCGAAGAAGTCTGCCATTAAATCGTCTGCTTCTCTATGTAAAATCAATAATTATTTCATTCATATCATCTATATTGCAGACTCCTGAGCAAAATAATTTTGCGTTAAACAAATTCAGCAATTCTTATACAACTCAACTTACAGCCTAATCAGTTTACATTCTCCATAAGTAAAAATTAGGTTTCGTTGTAGAAATAATCAAAGTTTGATAATCATTTAAATTCAAATATATTGTAGTTGTGTTGTTTCAGAATACGGATGCACAGAAATTAAGTAATAATAAAGCGGTTATAGGACGGATACAACACTAAATTTAAATTAAAAAGAACTTTAAAAATCACAATTTCGACACAAGATGGATGCCATATTTTATTTTAAAGTAGATCACGTGATCTGGTCACGTGATCTCTTCATATAAAGGGTTTAATTATTGTTTTAATTGTTATTTAAAAAAACTACTGAATATATTTTGCTGAACATTTTTTTCTATATTTTATGGGACAAAATTGAATATTTCCTAAAACTTTCTAAGCAATTTGTGAATTTTAAATTCACTTAAAAATGTTTGAAAAATTAGGTCCCATAGGATTCAATGTATTTCATTTTTTCAACCCGGGTTCAATCAAAACTAATTGGGTAATATTATTCATTTATATTCCCATAGATCCCACAGACCGTCTGAACAACATACTAAAATTTCATTTTATTAAAGTCATTTTTACAGCAGTTATCGTGCTAATGAACAGACAGATAGACAGAATGAACAAAGTCATAAACACTTTTCAACTATGTTGTAAAGTGTCAAAAATGGTTATTTAATTATCAGCATTTTATGAGGAAGATTCTTTCTTATGCAGCTATGACTTATATAATGGAATGATTCTTTTTCTTACATAATGCAATGAATTTACGTCTTTCACAGTGAAAAAACAATGTATAAGATTCACGGCCCTATATGTTTCAGTGTAATTTTTATCAAAGTTTTGCATGGTAAATCCCGAGCAACGTCAGGTAATCGCTGCTAGTCACATATAACATAGTTTTTTTCGTTACATTTTTAACACGATTGTCCTTTTATAAAGTGTTAATTATTTTGCAACAAATTGCTTAAAACATGGATGACCTGGTTCTTTCACATTTTATATTAATAGACTTCTGATGTTCGAATTGAAATAATCGTACTGAATTTCATTCGAGTTGTTCAATTTGTTCGAATTCACTGAATTTCATTATTTTGACTTTCTATTATTCTTATTATGCACACGAAGGTTAATATGACCTGCAGGTACAGTTTAAAGTGGATTTTGAGCATGTATCTGTTTCATAAATTACACAATTCTGTGACCTACGGTATACAGATGAAGGAAGTCTTAAACCCACCTTTCCGCCATGTGTGGACCCTTCAGCCCGTTGGAAAACATACGATGGATAGAATATCTTTCTGACTCTAGTGAATTAGTCTTTCAGTGAATTAGTCTTTTTAATAAAATTAAAAAAAAAATTGGTTTTTCTATGCTTTTCGGTTTGAAAGGCATAGAAAATGATTTGAAAGAGATTTCTAACAGAAAACATTAACGTTTTTAGCACTTTACAACAAAGTTGAAAAGTGTTTATGACTTTGTTCATTCTGTCTGTCTGTCTGTATGAATGAAATGCTGCTTTTATAGAGAGAGCCAGGCGTGTTATATTTCGATGACGTCATTTGAATAAATTTCAGTTGTTTTCGATGAAGTTTTTAAATATAATAAATTATTGTAGTACTATGATCATTTTTAAAATATTACCTAGGAATGTATTGCATTTTAGAGATGTTTAAAGTAGGCAATTTATATTTCAATGCCGTCATTTGAATGAAGTTCATTTTTTTCGATGAAGTTTTAAGTTTTCAAATATAATAAATTAATGTAGTGTTGTCATAATTTTTAAAATATTACCGAGGAATGTATCGCATTTTAGAGATGTTTAAATATAATTACATTGAAGATGGAAAGTGTTTAATAATCAATGTTTATGCATAATTGATCTTTCTTGTCTTTTATAATAAACAAATCTTCAAAAAAAATTTAAAATGAAGTACTTTGTCTATTCTAATGCACTCCTTACCACAGATAAACGTTTCATGCAAAATTTTGACAGTCTGATAACAAAAGATATAATTATAAAAATAATTCGGAAAATAAGTAACAGCTATAATATTCTTATGGTATTTTCAATTATGCTAATATTAGGCGGTTACGTTTAAGCCTTACAGCGATCTGCTTTTCTTTAAGATTCCTCATTACAGAAGATCTGTTTAAAAAAATATTCAATTATACATTTATGGCAAAAAACTCATTTATGTTGTCATGGAATCCATTTATAAGGATGTTGTGCAGCCTGATCTCAGTCTTCTTTAAACTTAGAATCTGCAGCTTGGTACAGTAGTGGCCAAAATTGTGGAAACCTTTTGGAAAAAGTGTATTTTTGAGGTTTGATGGCTCATAACACCACTTTTTTTGTACCAATACCATAAAATTATATATCAATGGAAAGATAACTTAATCAAGATTGTAATGCACTAACATTTATGAATATTTTTTAATAGAACAGCATTTATAAAGAAGAAAAGTGAAGTATATAGAAAAATGAGATATACAAAAATTATCACCCTGTCAGTTAATACTTAGTTGGGTAACCTTCAGTCTTAATTATGGCCTTACAGCGCTTTCCCATGGAATGAACCACGTTTTTTAGTTCTGCAGCTGTTATAAGGTAAAACCAAGATTGAATTATTGCTTCTGTTAATTGGGTTTTATTGCTGTGTTGCTTCTGACTAACAAGTTTCTTTAGTTAACTCCATAGATTTTCGATGGGGTTAAGGTCTGGGCTATTCCCGGGCCATTCTAGCAATGATCATGAAGCCACTTTTTGCACACACGAGCAACATGACATAGAGCTGAACCTTGTTGAAATAATATACTGTGAGCAGTTTGGGCTCAAGTATTTCATTTATGTATCTTTGGGCATTTATATTCCCATTAATCATATAAATACTGCCCACACCTCTTGCTGTCATACAACCCCAAATTATAACACTAACTGAGTGTTTCACGGTAGGTTGTAATGTGCAATCAGGATGTAAATATTCCCCGATTCTTTTCCTTACGCCATCACTACCAAACGGGGAGATTTTGGTCTCATCACTCCAAATTAGACTATCCCATTGTTCCATTGTCCAGTTAACATGGGCTTTAGTCCAGTTTAATATTTTCGATCTTTATTTGAGAGATAAAAATGGCTTTTTTCGTGGAATTCAAGCATTTAGACTAAATTCATGCAGTCTGCGCCGAACAGTCCTTGCACTGAACTCCACATTGCATTGCGTCATTTCACCTTGTATACACCGAGATGGTTTTCTTCTCTCACCTAGGCACAGTCTTTTAATTCCTCTATCATCACTTGCTGTTGTGCACCTTTTCCTCCTGTCTTTACCAGTCTGGTTTTGTAGTGGTCTCCTTATACCTCTTCAAAAATTTAGAAATGCCATTTTTGATTAAATTTCCCTCAATATTTCTTCTAATTTCTTCATAACTGTAGCCTTGTTCACCACTTACTAGTACTATTTTACATCGCTTTTTCGGTGACCAGTCAACTCTTTGTGACATTTCTTTAATTTTATTACGTTTCACAAGCTCACTAAATCAAAGAATATAAAAAAAAAACCAACCAACTCGATAGCAATCACATAACACACTGATAAATGTCCTATGACCTGTTGGCTCATTGCCAAAACAAGATGATACCTGATTGGCTCTTTAAACATTCCTTCTCATTGGCTACATTCAAATCAAAGAAAGCTACTTCATATAAACCTAAGCAAGTTGTGCTTCTTTTTTCTGGTTATTTGACTAGAACTTTTGATAGAATACAGATAATTGAAAAAGTGCTGTTGCATTACAATCTTGATTAAATTATCTTTTCATTGATATATAATTTTATGGTATTGGTACAAAAAAAGTGGTGTTATGAACCATCAAACCTTAAAAATACACTTTTTCCTCAAGGTTTCCACAATTTTGGCCACTACTGTATAATTTGTGGGTCACTACAGAGGTTTTCGAAATTATGGCAAATGAAAAATTGTATTCTTGCCAGCTAGAGTAAGTCAGGTGTAACTACAAAAAGCGAGGAATAGATCCAAAGATGCTGCGCATTGTACTGGAACGTACAATTCCACACATTTTGTACCTTTAGAGGAACACCGAACTTACTCTAGCTATACTGGAGCTTTATAAGCGCATTACAAGACTTCTTTCAATCCAGATAGGGAACTATATTTCAGAATTTGCAATTTTCTCATATTGATAGTAAAACGTATGGCGTTATAGTTTTCTCAAGAGAAATATCAACAAGGACAACTGATTTATTTTAGTTTTCTGTCATAATGTTCTGTTTAGAAAAACGTATTAAATCACGTGAGTTAAAGTGGGACAACTCAGTGGTTAGCGCGCGGGAATTGCTAGACTCGAGTTCGATTCCCGGCTCTGCCCAAACTGTACTCGTCTTCACGCGGAGTACGGCCACATTAAATATATGGGTCCGTACGTCCTTCCAAGAGGTGGGCGGTAGGGGAGGGAGAGTGGAAAGCCCAGGCCGCCCGACTCACCCGAAGGTGTGAGCAGCTGTTTAGGCGGCCGTGGGAAGGGAGGGTACAGTTCCTGTGGATGCCGCCCTCACTGGATTCCGATCTAAATTGGGTGGCAATGTTCTGGCCATCCTAACATATACCTTACACCTTCGGGTAGGTCGGACGGTCTGGGCAGAAGAAGAAGAAGAAAAAATTACGAGAGTTGAAAAAAGTTGAAATACTGACTAAAAGAGTTGAAATACTGACTAAAAGAGTTAAAATACTGACTAAAAGAGTTGAAATACTGACTAAAAGAGTTAAATTACTGATTCAAATGAAATAACTTTAAACTTTTGTACGAACACCTTAAACCAATAAGAATGTTGTAAAGACAACTTCTTCAGCAAAAATTTATGGTAAGCCTTTCTATTAATTAGAAGCATGCAGTTTCTTCCAACAGCTCAGCAGTTTGCATCCTATTTTACGGACCTCATATATTAAACACCTATAAGAAGAAAACGCAAAATTATAAAATGGGTGCATGTATCCTTGTTCACTACGTGATATATAGAGGGTGTCAAGGAAAGGCATGAACCAAGCGAATAACTCAAGAAGTATTAGGGTTAGCATATGCCGGTGTATAGGAAACCTTTATGTCGCTACACGAGACAACTTTCGAGAGGGGGGGGGCAACCTTCTTTTTAAAGGGGCAAAGATATAAATAGGATATATATCGTTTACGTCTATGTAACGAAGTACTGAAGGATATCCCGCTTTCTGTTACAGATAGGTAAAAAGGCAATTATAAAATTATATAGCGTTGTAAAACTAATACTAATAATCAAATGATTTTTGTCCCCTCCCCCCTTCTCGCAAAAGAGAGAAAATAACTCTCTAAACAGCGATTTTGAAAGAGACAATTTGATAATTCTGCATGTAACAGTATAAACTTAGAAACATTACGCGGAAATATCTTATTGCACGTATGCAAAAAGGCGAACATTTTGTATTTTGTGTAGGATAAAATCAATTTCATTTTGCTGCATTATCTCGATATTTTAAAGGGGGGGGGGGGTAGATTGTATACAATGGTTTTCAGTATCCCTTTTTAGTCACCCCCTGGGGGGTGACAAAATTGCTTTATACTAATTTTGCAACAATGTAAGACTTTATAATTGACTTTTTACCTTATATCTAACAGAAAGAGAGAAAGCCTTCCCCCCCCCCCCATACATCACCAAAACAAGGATCTGCTCCCTAACGTTGTCTCATCGTGTAGCGTCATCGAGGTTCCTATGCACCTGTATAAAAATATGTGAAATAACCCTAATACTTCTCGATTTATTGGACTGGTCCATGGCTTTCCTTGACACCATGTATAGCTCCGCATATACCTAGTTATTCCTTTACAAAATTAAGAATTTACTTTAAAGCCAAGATTTATAATAATTAAAAGAGAAACCAGTTTAAATTTTTTGTATACGAACACCTTAAAATTTTCACGTCATCTGGGCTAATAATCAATAAACCTGGAACATTCCTCTTTAGACAAGATTTATGGTAAGCTTTTTCACTAAATATTTTTTAACAAAATAAAAGATTACCCGAGTTAACGAACAAGAAATCAATATTGCAATATTTGTAGCTTAAGAAAACCTTATGGCTATTCATCAGCCCAAGCTGTCAAGTTTTATGATGATCACAGAAATCGTGAAGAGAATCTAGTTTACACCTCACCTACTTAACCTTAAAGAATTAAAGCGAACACTTACCACCTCTTTTATAGTAGTTAATGAGTAATGACCAAAGAGGTTCAAAGTCATCGGGTCAATGCATTACGAAAGACATTTCTAAATTTTGTTTATTTTAATGAATGACCTGTTAAAAATTACTTATGAATATATGAAATAGAGTTGAAATTAAAGATAAATGTTTGGGGGAAAACAGAAAGCAAAAAAATGATTATAAAGCTTTTTATATGTTACATTCTACTTCCCCTATAATAGTGTATATGTAAAGAGAAAGTACTATGATGGGTTAAAAATCTGACTCTCGAATTATGATGGATTTACATCGTGAATCATATTTAAATATGGATCAACCTCTTTTTAACGATATCTGTGGTTCTTTTGCTTTCTTGTCTCATAGTTAAAAATCTGATCTTTCTGCTCATAGTTAAACAGCAGATGACTTTCCTTATATAATGCAATGAATTTAGTACTTTTACAGTAAAAAAAAATAGGTTATTCTTATAGTAGATACTTATATTCTTTCAAAGATATTGAATTTTCGTCAATGAGTCGTCAATTTCATTGATTTAGCTTTATTTTTATTCATTTGGCGATATTTTCATTAATTTGGGAACATTTAAAAAAGTCCCCAAGTTGGCGACATTCCGCAAAATTAGTCGTCAAAATCTCGCCAAGCGTTATGGACTGAAAAATAAGTTATTCTTATATCAGATAAATGACTATTGGCGTTCAAATATAAAAGTATTACTCAAAGTATCTTTTCTCATGAATGGAATGAGCTAGATGCACAAGAATGATATCACCCAATTTATCGCATGATATTACATATGAAAAGTGAATATGTTTCTCAACAGTTAATATCTTTTTTTAATTTATGGGATTTTTGATTTATTTATTTGAAAAATGTGCAATATCTCGAGAACGGTTCGTACTAACGTTCTAAAATTTATGTCAATCGTTTTCTAAGGAAAATTGCAAAAGAAATGTCTATTTGCGTAACTTTATTAAACATTTTGATTTTTTGACGATTTTTTCAAAATTTCACTCTAAAATTTAGGGGGTTCTGAACATTGTGTTTAAAAACAGTAAGCTTTCAATATTCACGGATTGTAATTTTTGTACCAAATTTAATGCGAATCGCTCTATTCGTTCGTGAAATATCGTTTTCACAGACTCACTGATGCACACACATACCACTTCAAGAATGTTCGATTCGTGATCAGGGATGCTTGAAACGTGCTCTCCCGTAGAAAACTCGAATTCGAATTTTCGTCCCCATCACAATACTCTCCTTATACATTATAGTATGTATATAAGGAAATAGTAAAGATAGTGTCTTTTTATGTATTTAGTACCCTTCTTCTGCTTATATTAGCCTCAATTTAAACGAAAACTGCGCCAGAAACTGCTGTTCAGCCACTAATGGAACTAAGTCGTTGCATTCAAGACTACAAAAGTGATATCTTGCCTACAGACTGAACAGCTTTGTTTTGTAAAGTACGCGACACGAAAATGAAATTTGCAAAGAAATAGTTTATTCCATAATATTTTGGAACACCTATACATAAAACTGCTCTTAATTGGAATTTGCCAGAAAATGGGAATCTTGTTTCCTGATTCACCTCTACTTCAAACAGTCAGAACAAGCAATTAGAGTTTTCAAGTGACTTGCCATGCTTTTATACTAGATACCGGAATATATTTATGGAAACTGGAAAATAATCCATTATAAATTTTTTAGCAGGAATATAAAGGAAATATAAAGGAAAATATTATTTGTGCATCATCTTTATGAAAACAATATTTAGATTAGCGTTACTTTGCAATTATGAAAAAACTATGAGATAATGTTTGAGATATTTGGACGAGTACTGATGAGCAACGAATGCTTCAAGAAGGTATGTAGCAAATGTTGTTGTAGGTACTATGGAACATGCTCTGCACTCTACTATCTTCCCTTGCATCAGAACAACGATGAGTTTAAATTATTTTCCTCGTTAATACATTTTAAAATTTCCATTGTTGTTTTGTTGTTGTTGTTCACTGATGACCTCCTACTTCGGCGGAGCCGATTCAGGACCAGTGACGCAGGAAGCAGGAAAGTACGAAGAAAGACACAAAACGAGAGAACAAAGTTTATTACAAGAACGCATCACTGACGGAGGCCGGAGGGGGTGCAGCTTCACATTTAGACGAGGACCCAGAAGGCGGAAGACTGACTTTATCCTCGAGAAACATCCATGCCTTATTCGGGATTCGAACCCGAACCCCACAAGACAGCAGCCGAAGACGCTATCCACTTCACCGCCTGGGCGGCCCATTGTTATTAAAGTTACTTAAATTACTATCCGTGTTTACTTTTGATAAGCTAATTTGTCGTTTCTGTCCTTAAAAAGACCGAATTTTGAGGGGTTTTTTTTTATCTAGCATCCTACGATTTATGACATCGATTTTCGATTTACGTGTTTTACGGCGAACAGGATGTTACCCTGTTGTTGTTGTTGAAACCCAGACCGTCAACCTACCAGAAAGGTGTAAGGTAACTGTCTGGACGGTCGGGAAGTGCCACCCAATTTAGACCGGAACCCAGTGGGGGAGGCATCCACAGGGACCGTACCCTCCTTCCCCTACCACCAACCTCTCGGAAGGACTTTCGGACCCACATGTTTAACGTGATCGTACTCCGCATGAACACGGCGGCAGTTTTGGCAGCGGCTGGAATCGAACCCGGGCCTACCGAGTGCAACTCCAGCGCGCTAACCAATGGGCTACCGCGCCCCAGGATGTTACCCTGTAAAATAATCAGAGGAATCAGGAGGGATTGTATATATGAAGTTTTGCTACTGTACAGAAAACGATAATTAACTAGCCAAATTCAATAAAACAAATATTAAGAACTTAATTAGTTATATAATTTTCAAAAAGTGCAGAATTAGGAATTCTTGCACTGGGCACAAACATCACAAAAAAAGCGTTTTTTTTTTTCACACACAAAGATAACATATTTTTACATGCTCTTTAAGAGTAGACTAAACTTTATAAAATTGTATAGGCATCTTTACGGTAGTGTAACAAGAGTATAATTAAAAGAAGGGAGATTATTAGTTTAATGGAAGCTACAGAGAAATTGTTCAACGAAAAAGTCATTATATTAGTTTATAGCATTTTAATTATAGTATATGTTATAGAAATATTATTAGTTTATAGTATTATAGAAAGCACATCCGAACAAGAAAACCACTATCAGATAGAATGATACAGTACAATCCGAAATCTAAAAGAGAAGAATGTAAGGTGCACGCGTTCTACTAATCTAATGAATAGAAAATCGATTGGTCAGAGGCAGATATCTACGCTTTCATTCTCGGTTGAAACATGAGTTCTTTACAGCCGTTTAAAATGAAAAATCATTTTAAAACATTTCAACTAGAATGGTAAAACCAATTGGAAGCTCATAAAGCCAGTCCTTAAAGCCAGGATTTCTGATTAAAATTAATTAAAATAAACTCATTTTAAAAATTTGCACAAGCACCTTAAAATAAATAGAAAATTCGTGGGATATGCACGTTACACAAGTTTTATGGCAAGCTTTACCCTTAATTATTCCTTAACAAAATAAATAATTACCTGCGTTAATGAACAATAAGAGAACATTGCCATATTTATAGTCTAAATGGAAAATAGAGTAATCCATCAACAGAACTGTCAAGTTTTATGACGATCATTGAAACCGTGAGAGGAATATATAGTTCACACACACCTCTGTTATTCCCTCAAAGGGTGACACATGGTTAAAACGAACACGTACCTCCTTCTTTACATTGGTTAATGAATGGCCAATAAAGCGCAACGTCATCAAAACAATAAATTGCGAAACGTATTCTCAGATGCATTTAATTTTAATTAATTCCCTATAAAAAAGGATCACTTTTAAATGGAACGGTACTTCATTTTACAGCACAGTAAACAACGCGTTATACAGTCTTAGGTAACCTTAAGTTTTACGTAATCGTGACCAGTCTATTTTAAAAAGTTTAATTTTGGGTCATCAAACAACAGATATTTGTACCTTGCGGACCCAAAACGATGGAATGGGAGTAAGACATTTGTCAGGAAGTCAAACATGTATATTTACTATTTAGATCGGTCTTTGCAAATCTTATGTATACTTCTCCTCTATGCTTAAGCGATGCAAGTTTTCAAGATGCCCTCCCTACTTTTGAAACCAGCTTTTAGTTAAACAATTTTGACGTGTAATGATTTCGAGATATGATAGAGCAGTAGTGAAAGATTATATTAGCTACTGATCATTGATTTTAAAACGCTATCTATTGGAAGAAATCTTTAAGCGGCATCATTGAAGCTTATTTCTTATTTTATTTTAAATACACCACTTCATGGTAAAAAACTTTGTAGTCGTAATCAAATTTTTAGTTGACTACAACTAAAATGAGTTACGTGTGATTTCAAGGGAAGTTAAGATCCTTCGGCAAGGTACCTAGACCTGGAAGTATAGTTCCTTTTCTGCGGATACTTGGCGTACACCATTTTGAAATTTTATAAATGTTTTTGGAGGAGGTTTTTATTTTTTTGTACTTGGCGGGAAGTTTTTTTACTATGAAGTGGTGTTTTTGTGAGGTTTTAATACCTTTTGCAGAAATATTTATCAACATGATTACGAAACAATGATATAACAGGCAATGCGGATTTTAATTTAGCACCCTTTATTCATATTATTTCATTTTTCGAAATTCTAAATCAATTTTATCTTCAAATGAAAAAATAGGTATGCACTTCTCACACTAGGATACACCCTTCCCGGTCGTCCAAATAGTTGCTCAAGTCCTCTGGATGAGTCGGACGGCCTGGGGTTTCCACACTAGGATACACAACCATGATTCCTTAACACTAGAATGACTGAAGCGGTCATTTTGACAGCATAACTACTTTGAGAAACGATTCCTCCAAAACGGCTAATCCCAGCCCATTGAAATTTTATGACTTTTCTTATTTTCTTAAAGTTATTGAAAACACAGAAGAAAATTATTCTACATTTTATAATAAGGGAACAAATCAAGGATCTTCCTAGAACGACGGCAGCGGTCAAAGTAGTTATGAGGTCAAAATGACCAATTCCGTTGTTCTAGTGTTAAAATCGGTTCAGTAGTTAAATATGTATGTCTGTCAACACTGAAGAAAAAAATCTGATGTGGGCAACACATGACTTTCCTTATATAATGCAATGAATTTACTACTTTTACAATTAAAAAATAGAATTTTCTTATAGTAGATATTTATATTCTTTCCAAGATATTGAATTTTCGTCAATTGGTCGTCATTTTCATTGATTTGGTGTCATTTTTATCCATTTGGCGAGATTTTCGTTAATTTGGCAACATTTAAGAAGTCGCCAAGTTGGTGACATTCCGCCAAATTCGGCGCCAAAATCTCGCTAAGCATTATGGACGGAAAAATAAGTTATTTTTATAGCAGATAAATTATTGGCGTTCAGATACAAAAGTATTACTCAAAGTATCTTTTCCCATGAATGGAACGAGCTAGATCCACAAGAATGATGTCACCCAATTTATCGCATGATATTACATATGAAAAGTGAACATGTTTCTTAACAGTTAATATATTTTTTTTAATTTATGGGATTTTTTGATAAATTTATTTTAGAAATGTGCAATATCTCAAGAACGGTTCATGCTAGCGTTCTAAAGTTTATGTCAATCGTTTTCAAAGGAAAAATTAAATAAGAAATGTCTATTTGCGTAACTTTATTAAAAATTTTGATTTTTGGATGATTTTTTCAATATTTCACTCGAAAATTTAGGGGGGTTCTGAACATTCGATTACGTTTAAAAGCAATAGGCTTCCAGTATTCACGGATTATAATTTTTGTACCAAATTTCATTCGAATCGCTCTATTTGTTCGTGAGATATCGTTTCCACAGGCTCACTGACACACACACACATCACCTCAAAAATGTTTGATTCGTGGTCAGGGATGCTTGAAACGTGCTCTTCCGTCGAAAACTCGAATTCGAATTTTTGACCCCGTCACAATAGTTTCCTTATACACTATGTATATAAGGAAAGTAATAAAGGCCAGGACCAAAGTCGTAAACTATGCATTTTTAAAAAGTTTTTTTACTCGATAGCAGGCAGTACACATTCTAATTGTTTGTTTTGTTTTTGTCAGCTTCGTAGTCGAATATTACATAAAAAATATAAAGTTTATAACTATCTTACGGTCTGAGATAGTCATACAGAATGCTGAAAATTGAGTTTTGTCACGTCGCCTATAATATACGCATGCCAGCTACAGTTTGGGTAATAGCGAATTCAGTGGGGGAAGGGGAGGGGGACAAAATGCTGTACGCTCTTAAAATGGACTAGTAGAGACTATAACAGCTGTTTAGTCAGTTTATCTTCATACGCCCATCATGCGTACATTAACTAAAGGATTGCCAGTAACAGAATCCATTGTAAATATTAATTAAGAATACATTTTTATTGAAATATAAAAAACCATGAATATAATTTTGAATTTTAATTATAGTAATCGGTTTATTTTAACTCAAACCATTGGTTTAACACAGCGAAATTTTAGTTTTAAATGTTCAGTAATATTTAATATGTATAACCTATCAGAGGTTTATATATTTTAATATTATTCTCTCTACATTCACGTTAGCTTTGTTGCAAATATAGCTTACCATACTAAGTTTTAATGCTCAATGTTGCTTTACAATTCGCACAAATCTTGAAAAAAGAAATACGAATTAATTAAAAAATGACACTTTCAATTCAATTTAGATATAGTATTGGGTTGCTGGTCAATTATATTAAATAAACAGTTCATTGATGAACTGTTCAGTAATAAAAATATTTGATATGCGCAGCACAGGATTTTTCCTACAGACTCAAAATTCTTATTATTTTTTTTAATTTCAGTTTTATTTATTGAGTCATATATAATGAGTCATACCCATTGCGTCATATTGCACAAAATAAAGCATGAAATAAATGTTTACTTCAGATTGTACTGAATTTGCAGTTTTTGAATAAGTTTTTTTTTATTTCTCAACTTCATGTATTTTTAAATAAAGCAAATTTGTTGAAATTAAAAAACTTTAATTCATCTTCAATGTGATTCCACCTATATCGAAAATTTGTAAACCAGTATGTCTGGGGTCAAGTTCTGTTAGATTGACCCCGAACCACGTAAATACGTTTAATAAAGAATTACATTTTAAAAAAGTGTTGTTGTTTTTTTTCTTTTTCAGACTATAATGTAAGGTAAGTTCAAATTCTTTTATGCTTATTATTGATTTAACATTCAACATTGTTAATTTTCAATTGATAATTACAGAAAGGTCATGTTTTATGCTATAGAAATTGATTGTTAGAAACATAACAATGTTCATAGTCACAATTGTATCCAGTCGGGGAGGGTGGCCAGCAATGGATGAAAATTGTGATGATGAATATGACACATTGAGTCAACGATAAAGCTATCAGATTATTTGTTGCTACATTATTTTTATGCGTAAATTAACGATTTCTTTATTTAGTCATTATACAAAACATTTTGCTATGTTTCAACTACGTAAGTACCATTGTAAATGTCATCACTATATTTAAAATGGAAGGATTGTATTACTTATATATACTTCTAATGATCAATATGTATGCCTCAAATATATATATATATATATATATATATATATATATATATATATATATAATGGTTAGAGTATATAAATTCTTTATAATAGTTTTATGTGACCTTTTGAATTGTGCTAGAATTATCTTCAAAAGTCTATGTAATCCTCTTATTATATTATCTGTTTAATATTTTTCATATTTTTAATGTTTGACATTAAAGGTTGAGTATATTCATAATTTTCTGCATGAAATACTTGTCTATCCTGTGTTCTAATTACCTCTTAGCAATTTGCCTATTTGTAAGTTTCCTGTAATTAAATTTGATTATTTTATTTTAGTACTGTTCAAATACTGTAGTATCTCATACCCACTCTTTCCTTACTTGTTGTCCCCCTTTTGGCATATCTTAGTGATAATTTGAATTTCATGTTAGTTTTGGATAAAAATGCACTTATCAGTGCAGCTCTCTCTCTTTATCTTTTAGTGCTCTTTGCCTCTAAGTAATTTGAGTGTATATAAATTATAATAATCAAGTTTATATTTATATTAATATATATTAATATTTATATTTAGTTTTATATATATTCAAGGATTTATATATTCACATTTATTTATAATTAAATATTGGATTTAACCTTTGTACTTTGTACATTTATTAACTCTATGAAAATCTCTCTACTATGATTAGTTTTATTATTTTTTGTTAGCGCCTGGCAAAATAGTGTAATTGTTATTCAATACATTAGTGCCCGGTAACCCATATAAATTGGGATATAGGGGATCGATATCAAGCAACCAATTGTTTATCTTTCATGTTTTGTAGACACTCTTCGATGCCAAGCCATCATTACTCACCAAAACTCATGTATTTTCGTTCTTGCCGGGATAAACGTTGTAAGACCTGTCCTTTAGCTTTACCCTCTCAGATTAATAATAATAACCCTAAATATTTAACTTTTTGTAAAGTGTATAACTGCATTTACAAATTAACTTGTGTATCTTGTAATATCTCATATATTGGACAAACAAGCACCCCTCTTCACCTTCGTTTTAATGTTCATCGTAACCATGTTAAGAAATTTAGTTCTCGAGCATCACTCAATACACATCTTCCTCCTCCTGCATATCATCACACTGGTAATAATTTTGAATATGCCCACTTTGACCATCATGGTATTGATAATATTTCAATTTCGATTCTAGAATTGGTAAAGAATCCTGCTGATAGATTATATTTTGAAAATTCACTAATCAAACAGCATAAAACTATTTTTCCATATGGATTAAATCAAATGTATAATAATAAAAATGTAGTAAAAACTACCTATAAAAATCCAAATTTTGATATCTCCATATTTAACATCCTTAATTATAATTCGTTTAGTGCCTCATCAAAAAGATCTAAGCGAGGAAATTACAACAACAAAAAGTGTCAAAATCTGAACATAAAAGCTAAAATTACTGAGTTAAGAAAAAACTTTAAATCTTCATGTAACATAAATTCTTTAAAAACCTGGGTATTCAATATTAAAAAACAAATATTAAATCAAGTTTATAATATATTCTTAAAGTCATTTAATCAGGATGAGCATTTTTCACACCTTTTATATGATCTAATTATAACACGAGCTTATTTTATAAACCTCCATCTGTACATTCAACCCTTTCCTACCTCTAATTATCATCCAAATAAAACATATAATACTTATTGTGTAATTAATTACAAAAATTCACTTTACAATAATATAAATTTTAATTATTTATTTCAGCAGTATAAACACTGCTTTCCTGTTCCTAATACTCAAATTTTCAAAACATTTAAATATAATACCCCCTTAGGTAGGCAAATTTTCAATTACAATGATATATCTAAATCTAATATGAATCAAAATTCCTCTCCCAATTTACTATGTGTCTGTAACCAGCCAAACTATTCTAAATATATAGACAGCAATCATAAACACATAATTACTGGTGATCTCAATATTGTTCAAAATGTAGCACTTAAAAATCTTATGCTTTATGGTACCAAATTCCGAATCCAAAATACGTTAAATCACTCTCTTTTAATTAAACAACTAAATATTGATCTAGAAAAATTCATATACAAAATTGCTTGCAGTAAAAACTATCCTATTGAAGCTTTCGATATGTGGAAGGTTAGCATTCTGACAAACATCAAACATCTTTTAGGTAACTTGCCTAAAACTAAACCTACATTAAACTATACAAACTTGAAGCAGGAAATTAATGAACTAAAATCACAATTTGTCATCACATATGTGGATAAAGCTGCCAACAATTACGCCATCATATGTAAAAAATATTATGTACAAATCTTAAACGATTTCTTAAATCACAATGATATTTTCAAAAAAATTGATTCTTCAGCAACATCCATATCTAAGAAAATTATTGCTTTTCATAAATTATTAAAATTACCTTGCAAGAATCTAAGATTCCCTTATATTGTCATGATCCCAAAATTTCATAAAAATCCTATCTCTTTTAGATCTGTAACTATAGGACATAAATCATATGCAACTGTCGCTAGTAAATCTCTTTTGGTTATTCTTAATAAAATCATCTCTAATATAAATGATAATTCAACTTCTCATATTATCAATAACAGTTATCAATTAATTCAAAAGTTGGATACGATTAATATTTTGGGTTTTAAAACGTATGACTTTAAGGACCTTTTCAACAATATTGACATAAAAGATCTATATAAAGTAACTTGGGATATTATTAAATCTTTCTATAATAGACAAAATTTGAATTTCGATCATTCTTTTGTGCACCACCTTCTCAAGTGTGTAATTTTTAATAATTACTTGATGCAAGGCAATAAAATTTATATGCAAATTAAGGGTGTTCCACAGGGTGGCTCTGCCAGTTCAGCTCTCGCAAATCTTTATCTACACTTCTACGAGTCAAATTTTATAAACTCTGCATATACATTCTACAGATATATTGACGATGTTATTCTCATTAAAATAGCTCCCTCATCAAATGATATAGATTTTGATTTTTATCCTCCAAATCTATCCCTTTTACCAAACGAAAGCAACTTCTCGTCTAGCGTTAATTTCTTAGATTTAACTCTATCTCTTGATAATGAATATTCATTTTTGTCAAACATTTATGATAAAAGAAAAAGTTTTCCTTTTAAAATTCACAAGATAATCAATTTTAATTCATGTATGAGTAAACAGGTATATAAAAATATTTTAATAAATCAATTTCATAGGATTTTTAGGTTATGTGAAAATACACAATACAGTAACCATCTTGCAGATTTATTTCGATACTGTAAGAATGAATCATATCCAGTTAATTTTGTTAAATATCACTTTAGAAATTTTGAATACTATTTATAATATATTATTTATTGTTTTAGTCTAATTTGAAATTGCTATTGTATACTTTGAACTTTAAAATATTCTTTGAGATTTTATTTTCTTAATAATAAGATTTGGATACATATTATATAATTGTTAATTATTAATTATTACTTATTTTATTGCGCATAAATTTATTTTTATTTTTATTTATTTATTTTATTTATTTATTTTTTTTTTTTTTTAATATTTTATATATATATATTTTTTATTTTTTTATTTTATCTTTATATCTCTAATTATTGGGTTTGAAACTTATAAATTTGTATATTCCTTTGGTTAAACATGCAGAAGTATTTCCTATAATTCACATCAGATGGCGCTCTCTTGTACTCTTTCCTAATACTTTGTTTAGTGCAACGAAAATGTGTCTTGTATAATGGTGAAGAAAGGTAAGACTTTAATTCTATCTGAATCATTGTGGATTGTTGGTTAGATTGCTTATATGTTTGCTTAATGCACTTTCATTATATTCCTTCCAATTTCCTTTTGCTTATTTTTGTTATTTTCGTTAATGTTATTGTCTGGAAATGTGTCGGATCTTTTGACGTTATTTCTACCATGTGGCTGTATCGTTGAGCGAAACACATTTGGAACCTCTGTGGATGCAAAGATCCTTGATAAGCTGGATTCACAGAGCTTCTATCCTATTTCATATTTTCGGATTGTATCTTTTCTCTGATTTTGTCATTTTAATATTTTGAGCCTCCAGATTTTGATAATCCTTTGTTGTTTGAACTTGATTAGTATGCTTCGCTCTTGAATGCTGAGAAATTCATGTGTAATATTCATATTTGAAATTAAGATCATTTTGTCTTTTATGGTAGCATTGTTTTCCTTTTGTCTGATATTTCCTATCATATCATATTTAATTAATTTTCCTCCGTATTGTTTTTGAACCAGGGTATGACACTTATCATGTTTTAAATTAGTATAACTATTTTATTTTTATTTTTAATTTTATCTTATTTATTATATATATATATATATATATATATATATATATATATATATATATATATATATTTATATATATGTATATATATATATATATGTATTAATATATATATATATATATATATATATATATATATATTTATATATATATATATATATATATATATATATATAAATAATATATATATGGATATATATATATATAATATATATATATATGGATATATATATATATATATATATATATATATAATATGCATATATATATATATATATATATATATCCATATATATTTATATATATGCATATTATATATATATATATATCCATACTTAATGATCATAAATCTGAGATTATAACTCTACATAATCAATTTAATAGAACTTTTCAATGGAAATTCATAAGATCCTGGGTTTTTGCGGTAAAGAAAAAACATTTAAATAGGGTTTATGCCATTTTTTTAAAATTAAATCTTGCTAATGAACATTTTAATCATATTTTCTTTGATTTGCTTATTACAAGATCACAGTTTTTAAATTTAAAACTAAATCAATTTCATTATAATAATACAACTACTAATTCTTATTGTGTTATCTCTTTCAAACATCCTATATATAATTCTATAAATTTTGGACATCTGTTTAACAAGTTTAAACATTTATTGCCTATTGGTGATTTATTTGTTTCAAAGACATTCAAATACAATAAGCCTATTGGTAGGTCTATATTTAATTATAATGAAGTTTCACAATCGCTCTCTATTGATCATTCTTCTCAGTCAATTGTAGATAGTGAATGTATTTGTAAATTAAATAAATTTGATAAATTTCTAAATCCAGACTTGGGGCATATAGTTACAGGAGATTTAGACATTGTTAGTGACAATGTGTTAAGAACCATTATGTCATTTGGCACTAAATTTAGGATACCTTCTTGTAATAATTCTTTTAAAGTTTTAAAATCAATTAATCTAGATCTTGATAAATATATGTATAAATTAGCTTGTAAATACGCTCTGCCATTAGAGGCATTTAATATGTGGAAATTTACTATATTAGAATCAATTAAAAATGCTATTAGAGATATTAAATTGTCTAGATCTTTATATAATATTGATAATATTAAACATTCCATTAATGATTTACAAAGATCCTTTGTTATCACCTATGTTGATAAAGCCTCTAATAATTATGCTATTATCTGTAAAAAATTTTATATTCAATTTCTGTTAGATTATTTAAAAAATAATAGTCTTTTTAAACCTGATTTACATTCCATCAATAGTATTAAATTAAAAATTATCAATATGTATAGTGATTTAAATATTAAATATAAATATCTTAAATTTCCTTATATAGTGCTTATTCCAAAATTTCATAAAAATCCTATTAAATTTAAAACAGTTACTAGTGGCCATAATACTTACTCTACTACTGCGAGTAAATTATTACTAAATTCTTTAAATCTAATAAATAATAGTTTAAGCCAGACTAGCAATAATTACTATATTCTAAATAATAGTAAAGAATTAAAGAATAAATTAACATCTCTTAGAAAAATAATAGGATTTCAAACTTTTGATTTTAAAGATCTTTTTAATAATATTAAGATATCTGATCTATATGATGTAATTTTAGCTCTATATAATGCTTATATTACACCTCTTTCAAATCAAATTAAATTTATAAATTTTCCTAAACTTCTTCACTTTGTTATTTTCAATAATTATATTTTTCAAGGAAACAAATTATACTTACAAGTCTCAGGAGTTCCACAGGGTGGCTGCAGTAGCAGTATGCTAGCTAATTTATACCTTTATCATTATGAAAAGTCATTTACTTCAATAGATTATACTTTTTACAGATATGTTGATGATCTGATTTGCTTAGTACATACAGAAAATTATCTCATAGATAGATTACTATCCAGGCAATTTGGAATTAATTCCTATGAAGCTACTATTAGTAAAAATGTTAATTTTTGGGATTTAAATCTTTTTATTGATCCTTCTAATAGAATTGTTACAAATTTATATGATAAAAAAGACTTTTATAATTTTAATATTAATAAAATCTTACCTTTTAATTCCTGTAACTCGAATCAATTGTTTAGAAATATTATACTCAATCAGCTTTTTAGAATTTATAGATTATCTGATAAAAAATTTCATGCTATGCATATCAATGATCTCAAAATTACTAGTAATTTATATAAATATCCCTCTTATTTAGTAAATAGTATTGTTAAAAAACTTAAAATAGCTGGATTTTTATAATTCTTTTCATAGTATCATATAATTCTATTCATAGTATCTTATATTAGCCAGACATCTCCATTCTCTTGTTTGTATTTTTTTTTTTTTTTTTTTTTTTTTTTTTTTTTTTTTTTACATTCACTTCCCACTTCAACATTACTATTATTTGCCCCTCTTTTTAGTAGCTCTTTTTGTATATTAATACTTTTTCTTAACATTTCGCTTCACAGTTTTTCAATTCTTATGAATGGCAACAGTAAATGGTTTTTTATTTTTTCTTTACGAATGGCAACACTGGTCTCTTCTATCAGTGTTCCCTGTATTGAATCGATTGTACATACGCTGTGCTTTTTCCAGCTATTCATTTTTTCTTTTTTATTCCGTCTTTATGTATGTCGTCCAAGTAGAAATAGTTTATAGATTTAATCTATCTATTTCTTCAGAAACATACATTTTTGTGTTTGCTTCTACAAAAAACATGGACATGATTAGATTTTTGTAGAGGTTAACAATTCATGATTTAGGCTTAGAGCCTCGTCCACGTGTATGGCGTTTGTGCTTGATTTCGTTTGTTATACTTATTTCGATTCCATACCTTTGTATTATATATTTTTCATTGACTTGTTGATTCGATATTTATTTTATTTATTTTTTTTCCATTTTCTTGAGGATTAGTTGATTTTTACTTTTGTTTTGTAAACCAGTTAGATGGTTGAATTTAGTTTAAGTTTTTCTTTTTTTGTTTCCATACCTTTTAATTTGGTTGATTTTCTGTAACTTGATAGCTTGTGTTTTGTATTTTTTATCCATTTGATTGATGATTTGCTGTATTATATTTTATTCTGTGGGTGTTTTTAAAAAGCTAGGTTTATCGTGTTACATCTTCTTACTTTTCGTTCATTGGATTTTCAAACTTCTATATATATATATATATTTTATTTATATATATATAATTTATATATATATATATATATTTATATATATATATATATATATATATATATATATATATATATATATATATTTTATTTATATATATATGATTTATATATATATATATATTTATATATATATATATATATTTATATATATATATATATATATATATATATATATATATATATATATATTTATATATATATATATTATATATATATATATATATATATATATATATATATATATATATATATATATATATATATATATATATATATATAAATATAGACTACCTTCTAAAAATCATCCTAATTCTATCCTTAACACTCTCTCTCTTGATATTGATAAATTCATATATAAAATGTCCATTACACATTCAATACCAATGGAAGCCTTTTGTGTCTGGAAATCTAAAATTTTATCCCATGTTCAACTTAAGCTATCACATTCGCATATTCCACAATCTAATTTTCAATTATCAAAATTAAAACAAAGTATTACACATATGCAGAAATTCCTAGTTTTTACGTACGTAGACAAAGCTTCATCAAACTATGCTATTTTCTGCAAATTTTTCTACATTAAAACATTATTATCCAATTTAAATCAAATTAATACCTTCAAATTGCAAAAAACAACCATACATGATTTAAAACGCAAACTTATTTCCAAGTACAAACAATTTTTTGATACTCATCAAAATTTAAACATTCCATATTTAGTAATCATACCAAAATTTCACAAGGACCCAATAAAATTTAGAACAGTTACCAGTGGACACAACTCTTATGCATCAAAAGCTAATAAAAAACTTCTCAAAGTCTTGAACATTCTATTTCATGCTATTTCCCAAGATCCACATTGCATTATCCGAAATAGCTATGAACTTATTCAAAAACTGAAATCCTTTTCTGCCATTGACTCATTCCAAACATTAGATTTTAAAGATCTTTTTAATAACATCGACATTAAAGATTTATTCTCTGTCATTAAACAACTCTTCGATCAATTCAAATTAAATACTCTTACTAAATATGACTCGTCCACCTTTAATAATTTATTGCATTTTGTGCTTTTTCACAACTATCTTGTACATGGCAATGCTGTATATCTCCAAACGATTGGAGTACCGCAAGGATCCACTAGTAGCTCCATGCTCGCCAATATTTATCTTTACTTTTACGAAAGAAAATCCACTCTGTTCACTCGTAACATTTCTATTTTTCGATACATTGATGATGCTTTTCTTTATTTTCATACTGCACACGATTCTTTAGCCACACTTAATATATATACATCCAATCTTGAATTAATACCGAATGAATCCCACCCTTCCAAATCTATAAATTATCTTGACATCACCATTGATATACATAGTAACTCTTTCAATACTACTATTTATGATAAGAGACATCAATTTAAATTTAATGTAAAATTCTTCCCTCATTTTTCTTGCCTTGTCAACCAAGTTTTTAGAAATCTAATCACTAGCTATTTGCTCCGCATTAAACGCCTGGATAGTAATAAGTGTACACTATCACACATTAATCGTCTCAAAAATCTTTGCTATATGTACAATTTTCCCACCTTATTTGTAGATCGCAGTATAAGTACAGTATTCCAAAGTCGTGGAAACGCCATAAAATAAAAACCGCCCCGGCGGGCAAAAATAAAAATGTAAAAATATTAAAAAGCAGTAATTTCGATTACACTAAAAACGTAAAAAAATTTTTTTTAAAACACCGTCTCGGCGGGTAAAGAAAAAAGTTTAAAACACTCATAAAACCGTTAAGGCGGATATCTAAAAAGCAAATAAAACAAAAAACAGGCTACGGCTCCAAAAATCAGTGTTATCTATTCTTTCAAAGTTTTCGATAATCGTGGTCACATCTCGGTCAGTTTCTAAACTCTTGGGTTTATCTCTCCGGAAGTATGTACTGCTACTTCCACTTCCTCTGGTCTGGATTATTCCCACGTGGTATTAAGCGAGGTGAGCGTTCAGACTGTAGCATGTGGTAGACTCGTTTGAAGATTATTCACGGTGGCGACCTTTCGACATATGAGTTGCTCTTTTTTGCAAGTTCGTATATTTGTGCGCTATATTTTTCATGTTCATGTCTATGTGGTATTTTATATTTCATGTTTATGTGGTATTTTATGTTTTATAATTGAATTTTATCCTATTTGGGTTTTTTCTGTTATTCCGTTGTTGGGCACAGATTGCATAATATTTTAACCACGTGTTTTTATGCAATCATAGAAACAACGGATTTTAGTATATCTGTCTAGAATGTGCCCCTGAAGACGTTTCTGGCAGATATACTATTCTTTAATATATTTTCCTTGTCCTGGCCTCTCCGTGCTCTACTTTTCCGGCCCTTCCTCGTTGCTTTTTGCTATTCACTACACGCTTTTTATATTGCTCGCGGTTTGATACTGTGGTTACTCATTCACACTCCTGCACTTTAGTATTTGTTATTTTAATATATATATATATATATATTAACTTAGACAGATTGTTTTACTGACTGAAGTAACAATGCGCTATATTATCTCAAGTATACACAGGAATTAAGATGTGCAGATTGCATTTTAATCTGACTTTTAGTGCACTGTACTTAAGTACACTGTAGTACACTTAATTTGGAAATATTTTTAGCTTCAACGCAATAACATTAAATTCGCAAGTTTTGCTAGGATTCCTAAATGCATAGTAAGATGGCCTAGCAAGAAATTGCTACAGCCTAAATATTTCCCACCTGTTTTCTGAACTGTCAAATTGGATTGTTCATTCACGCCATTTTCACTTAAATATTTTTTCGGAAAAATCTCATTCTAATAGGATTTAAAGATGATTAGCAACAAAAACTATTAAACTTTCTTTAAATTTCTGTGGGTAAAAGTTGCACCCATGAGTTCCGGTGCCACTTCTCCTATGTCAGGTAACATGGCCATTTGATAGAATTTATTTACTTTTTATAAGACACAGAATCAATAATGAACTGCATTCATTCAAAAACAAAAATCTGCACAAATCATAATATTAGTTTATATTATTTTAATTCGTTTTAATTGATTAGTATATTAATCTATAGTAGAAAACAATTTGGTTTCTTAGAGTGGCCACTTTACCTACCCTTCCCCTATATTACAATATAACAAAAATAGACTACTTCACTTGGTTATCAAAATGTGAGGGAAAAAAAATAGCAGTCAAATATGTGCGTCAGTCCTTTTTACATTGTACCCGTAACATTTTTAGTGAGTAAAAACACAATTAAGTCTACAACTTGGAGCAGCGTGTACGATTTGAAGAATTTGTAATATTATTATTGAACGATGTTTATCCCGATAAAGCTGCTTGGTAGGCGGGCGAACACTGTGTTTACAGTAGTTTAATAAAACATGAATAAAAAGAACAATACAGGCTGCTGAAGAATCCGAAATCAGTTTTATTGCAGTGAATTCTTCCTTTCACAAAGCTGATTCTTTCTCGCCATCTAAGCCAATTTAAAGAAACTAAGCCTAAAGCTCACAAAATCTCTTTACATAAAGTGTATAGTATTTGATAAGAAAAGTACAGCTTAGACCCAGTGCCGTAAAAAACTGTTTTTCAGAAAATATTTCTCTATTTTGGATTTCCAGTTTTCATCTTTAAAAAAAATGCGCTTTTTTTCTTTTATAATAGGGGGAAAAATCTGATGTAGACAGCACATTACTTTGCCTACATAATGCAATGACTTTACTTCTTTGACAGCTAAATAATATTGTACAATATCCACAGCATAATGATTTTGGCATTGGATAAAAACCATGTAAATTGATATTGGGCGCTTTTGGCAACTTATGAGTCCAAAAAGTGTGAGTTAAAACAGGGTGCGACGACAGCGCAGTGGTTATCGCGCGGGGATTGCACTGAAATGACCCGAGCTCGATTCCCGGCTCTGCCCAAACTGTCACCGCGTTCACGCGGAGTACGGGCACTTTAAATATATGGATCCGTAAGTTCTTTCGAGAGGTTAGTGGTAGGAGAAGGAGGGTATAGTCTCTGTGGATGCCGCACCCACTGGGTTTCGGTCTAAATTGGGTGGCACTTCCCGGGCGTCCAAACAATTACCTTACACCTTCGGGTAGCTCGGACGGAAGAAATCGTCATCAAAATGCAATTGTTATTAAACATTCCGTGAATGAAATATCTGTCGACGAATTCTTTCGAGCTTAAATACACAAAGAGTACATAAAGTAACTTCTTCAGTGATGGAACGAATTAAATCTACGAGAATGATGTTAACAGATTTGTCGCACACTGCTGCATGGAGAAAGTTAACCTATTTGATGATACTTTATACGTTTAAATTTTCATGTAATTGATTTCTAAATTAATTACATGAAATTAATGATAATCTCGACTGCAAAAATGTTCAGGCTAGTGCTCTGAAAGTGATATCATTCGTTTCCTAATAAAAAATTACTTCGGAAATTATTATTATTTAGTCATCATTAAAAGTGTTGATTTTTTTATGATTTTTTCAAAAATTAATTCAAATATTGGATCTTCTAAACATTTGAATGAGTTTTAAATTGATGGGGTTCCAGTATTCACTGATTGTAATAATCGTACCAAATTATTTTCGAAACGCTTTATTTGTTCATAATATACACTGGCGGAAAATAAAATCCCAACAACAAGAAGAAATTAGTTTAGAGGAATGAAATTTAGGCAAAGCAATTGCGTAGGTAACATATTTATTTGATTAAAGTTTCTAGGCCACAGGTTAACGTATGCGCGAGAAGAGCCATTTCAAATATGAAATGGTGGTACATTAATAACCGCTGTAGTCGCCACGATTTTGAATGCAAGCATGCAAACGTGCATGCATTGTGTCGTACAGGTGCCGTATGTCATTTTGTGGAATGGAATTCCATGTCTGTTGCACTTGGTCAGTCAAATCAGCAACAGTTAATGCTGGTTGTGGATGACGCTGGATTTGTCTTCCAATAATGTCCCATACGTGCTCGATGGAAGAAAGATCTGGTGATCTCGCAGGCCAAGGCAACATGTCGACACTCTGTAGAGCAAGTCGGGTGACAGTAGCGGTATGAGGACGAGCATGATCCTGTTGGAAAACACCCTCTTGAATACTGCTCATGAATGGCAGCACAACCGGTTCAATCACCAGTCTGATGTACAAATGATGATGTACAAATCTGTCTGATGTACATATTTGCTGTCAAGGTGCTTGGAATAGCGACGAGAGTGCTCCTGCTATCATAGGAAATGGTTCTCCAGACCATAACTCCTGGTGTATGTCCAGTGTGTCTACGCCGCAGACAGCTTGCTTCCAAGCGCTCGTCTGGCCTCCTTCTTACCAACATACGGCCATCACTGGCACCAAGGCAAAAACGGCTCTCACCTGAGAATACACCAGATCTCCACTCCGCCCTCCAATGAGCTCTAGCTTGACACCACTGGCGTCGCAGATGGCAGTGATTCGGAGTTAGTGGTATGAACGGTACAGGCCGTCTGGCTCGGAGCTGTCCCTCAAGTAACCGATTTCTTACAGTTCACTGTGTCACTCTGGGGCTAACAGAAGCTTTAATTGCTGCAGCAGATGCAATACGATCCGCCACAGCCATGAGGCGAATACGGCGGTCTTCCTTCTCAGTAGTTGCCCTTGGGCGACCATACCCCGGTCTTCTTGAGACAGCGCCTTCCCTTGACCATTGCTGCCAACGATCATGCACAGTGGATACATCCCTGCCAAGTTTTTCTGCAATATCGCGGAAAAAAATCCGCCTTCTCGTAGTCCTATTACACGGCCTCGTTCAAACTCACTAAGCTGCTGATACTGCCTTCTTCGTCTCCTTGACTCAAATCTAGCTCACAACGCCCAATCTGGAAAATAAAAAACGCTCACGAAGTTTACACCGAATATTTAAAGCAAACGTGATTTGCATGATCATAGTGGCGCTACCAGCGCCACTCTTATTCATCTAGCTCGAAATTTGAATAGGAGTCATCTTTCATATCTGCAAACGAGCCTCCCAAATTTCGTTTATCTAGCACAACTCCTTCTTGGTGATGGGAATTTTTTTCCGCCAGTGTATATCGCATCCACAGATTCACAGACAAGCATACTAGCAAACACACATACATACATACGCACACCCATATACTGACATATATACACGCGCGCACACAGAGAGAGACATCATCTCAAAAACGTTCGATACTTAAAATGTCCTCTTCCGTCGAAAACTCGAATTTGAATTTTCGATCCATTCATAATACTTTCTCTCTACATTAAACTATGTACGTGGGGAAAATAAAAACTTTATTGATCATTATTTGTTTTTTTAATAAATTTTGAGTACATGAAATAGTCAAAATCTGTTAAAAAAAATAAATATGTGATGTGGGGCCGTTGGTTAATCATATGAGTATTGAATTGCTTATATTATATACAGTGTTGAATTGTTTCACAGGTTCAACATTTCTACTGGTTCTTATTCATGAGAATCAAGCAAATTGAAACAATTTGCAAGAAAGGAAGTACGATATCCATGAAACCTGAAAATATTGTGTGAGAAGATTTATTTAAAAACTGGGCGATACTCTTAGCTATATGTATTGCATAGTGGACGAAAATGCATATGTTAGTATTACATATTTTACAGATTTATCAATATTCCCTGTGATATTTTTTGAACCGATCATGCTAAAAATTAATGAAAATCTAGATTTTGTATAAATAAACGAATCTAAAGAGTTTGGTGCCAATTAACGTATGTGCTCCACAGTTAGAATCCGTACAAACGATTGAGCTGGAAAGGGATTCTCCGGGAGTTTGACATTCTATTCGACTCTCTCATATATTCTATGAATTATTTAGATCCACTTGTATCATCAATATCAGGATGTACAAAACATGTATCGGTTTTATGAACTTTTGCTAACAAGTTACTCTTTTAAAAAAAATTTAGAATAAAATTTAAAATTCCTTAAAGAAAAATTGTTTTTCAATAAAACGTATGTTACAAATTCAGAAGTATTTTTCAAGTTAGTAACAACTTATAGTAAAGTCTGTGAATCAGAGGCATTTTGCTACAGCACAGTTTGGTTTAGGACTATTTTCTGTTGGGTTGCCATTGTCTAGCGTTCATTTGGGTGTTCAAATTCAAGCTTGTTTGCACTGGAGAAGGAAATCCCAAGATTTTCGCGCATTTTACATTGTAATCTAGTTCACTATCCCCTTAAGTATCCAGAAATCTTAGATAATAAGTTTGAAATTGTATAATCTGCACTATTAATTTCCATCTGGCAGGTACGGTCTGGGAATTTCCGGGAAACATTCGAAAAATCAAAAAAATTAATAGATTTTAAATTATTTATAAAAACCTCCAAAAGGTTCAAAATTGAACATTTTAATACTCTTAAAATTGCCTAATTCTTGCTCCCCCCTCCACCCCCAAATCTTGTCGTTTGGGCTAAAGATATGCGGGTCGTTACAGATACAGTCAAAATTAAAATATATGTATAATAAATTTTAAATATATATTTTTAAAAATCTCAAAAATAAATTAATTATTTGCTAACATTCTTATGTTGTCTTCTATGCTTATTGAAGGTGCAAATGACCTGTCAACTAATGTGAATTTTTATATTTTACATTCCCAAAATTTTTCCAAATGGCTTTTATATCGTACTTTCAAACTGAGTAAAACAAAATTCGCACAAGTATCCATCATATCCAAATATATTACACTTAATTTCATTCGGTTGATTTGCAAAAAAGTATTCGATAACAATGGCGTAGGCAAGGGTCACCTTCTCCCTTATATTGGCGTAAAAATTAATTCTCCATGGGTTCCATACTGAACAATGAGATTTAGCACTGTCTTCTTTCGGTCGTTCCTCTTCTTCTTCCAAAATCCCGGATATGTCTATGTCTGAGAAGAATCGCCCAAAGAGGATGGTTTTAAAATTTTCTCAGTGTGAGAATGCTTAAAACTTCTTTTATTCTATTTTCACATTCTGCACGAAAAATAACGCGATAAATAAATAAATAAAACGTATTGTCCCGAAGCCATAAGCTTCTCACAGGATCCACGTCCAAATATAGTTTGAGAGAGTCAATATGGAATAAATTGCACATGCTTGAACCCAGACCCTCCCCCTCTAACACAATAGACATTCAAAAGCATGTCTATTAACCTATACAAATGCTCTTACCCATGCTTCCCGTATTTGATCCCCGCCTCTATCCAAATCCGATGTAATCCGTAGCACGTGGCCACTTCGGCCCAATTAGCATGTGGGGGTCCGCACACTGGGAGTTTTATGTATTGGCCTTTTTGTAACGGGATCTGCATGTTGACATGGCAGTGTCACCGCACGAAGTGGCAGCGCGGGATCATGAAAGCGTAGCCGGCAGGCGGGCAAAATGCGGAGTTAGATCGGAGGGGTCTGGGGAAATCATTAGAATATTCGGTGACGGAAGGATTTTTTTATTTATTTGTTCCACTTCGTGAGCTGATAGAGGCAGTCTGAAGGGTTAGGCGAGAATGTAGATTTTCGAATTGACACTACGAAATATACTCTGCGGTAAAACGATCGGTACAATATATCCTGTGAGATATTTACAAAAAATAAACAAATTACAGAGAAAAAAAATACTTTGCAAAGAATAAGAAAAAACTCAAACGTAATTAAGCACGCAATAATAAAACAAAGCACCATACAGCTGTTTCGGAGATACGTTCGATCCCTTTCTTCAGTGCAAGATAGACCAACTAGCCCAAAGTCAAAAAGAAGAATTACCAGACCAAGACGTCAAATTATAGAGCGCCTGTAGCCAGAAGATACGTATCTCCACATCAGAAAATAAATTTACAGTTAGTTACAGCTCCAACAGTTAGTGTTTTTTTTTTTTTTTTTGCCGGCCACACATATAGCTACCGTAAACCCTTGGGTTGGTCGTGTGGTCTGGGTCTTCAACACAGTTAGTTACCGTAAGCCTTAGGGTTGGTCGTGTGGTCTGGGCCTTCAACAGTTAGTGTTTAAAAAAAGGCATTAATTTTTTTTTATCGTATTGTTTAATTTTAAATCAAATATGCGCAAAATCTAGATGACAGGCCATTTTAAATCTGTGTAAATAGTGCTATTCGCTTTTAAATAAAATATAACAAGCAAAAATCATATTTCATCATATATTCAGCAAAAATCATTAAATCGTATTATTATCAATAATCGTAATTTATAACATTATTAATGTTATAAATTACGATTATTTTTTTATAATGGTTTTCGATTTTTGAATGAAAAATGTTCAAAAATTTGAGAGCATTTCCCTTGTCCGATCTCCTTGAAAATCAATAGGCAACATTCTTTGATCGAAAAAATTTGCAAAATTTTATGAATTATAAAAATTTGATTAACATTATATTTTCAGAAGATTTGTCGAATATAATTTTTTCAAGAAAAGTAGTTAGCCTTTATTATTTCAACATAAAAAATAATTGACGGTTAAATAATAATAACTTCTATGTAGAACGTGAAAATTGCATCAATATCAGTACAAGAGTCATGCCGCCCTTCCCCTCTACGACGGTCGTCCCTCCTCCAAAGGTTAAAATAAGAGCCATCTTTCTTCATGGACGTGTGCAAGGGGGCTTTGAAATGAAAGGAAATTATTGAATCTTTAATTTAATTGTAAAAATTTAACAAATAAAGTCACAACGAAAAACAAGTGCCAACGCATTCTGTGCCAACGCATTTACAATATTATTGAGTTTAAATGATCATCAATCTTTGATTATTTCTACAACGAAGCCTAATTTTAATGTATGCAGATGGTAAACAAGTGATTGTAAGATTAGTTGTATAAGAATTGCTGAATTTTTTTGACTAAAAATTATTTAGCTCTGGAGTTTGGAATAAAAGCGATATGAATGAAACATTCATTGCTTTTACATAGAAAGCCAGACGATTTATATTTCTATGACGTCATTTGAATAAATTTCATATTCTTCGATTAAGTTTTAAGTTTTCACATATAATAAATTGCTGTAGTACTGCGATAATTTAAAATATATCAGCGCTGAATGTATCGCATTTCAGACATGTTTAAATAAAATTGCATTTCAGTTGGAAAGCGTTACATAATCAATGTTTTACGCATGATTGATCTTTCTTGTTACTTTCCTTATATACATAATGTATAAGGAAAGTATTGTGACGGGGTCGAAAATTCGAATTCGAGTTTTCGACGGGAGAGCACGTTTCAAGCATCCCTGATCACGAATCAAACATTTTTGAAGTGGTGTCTGTGTGTGTGTGTGTGTGTGTGTGTGTGAAAGTATGTGTGTGTGTGTGTGTGTCAGTGAGCCTGTGGAGACAATAACTGACGAACTAATGGACCGATTCGAACCAAATTTGGTACAAAAATCACAATCCGTAAACACTGGAAGCCTATCGTTTTTATATGTAATCGAATGTTCAGAACCCCCCTAAATTTTCGAATGAAATTTTGAAAAAATCGTCAAAAAATCAAAACCGCTAATAAAGTTACACAAATAGACATTTCTTATGTAATTTTTCACTAGAAAACGATTGGCATAAATGTTAGAACGCTAACATAAACCGTTCTCGAGATATTGTACATTTTTCAAAAAAATTATGAAAAAATCACATAAAAAAAAAAAATTCCTATTGAGAAACATGTTCACTTTTCATATGTAATACCATGCGATAAACTGAGTGACATCATTCTCGTGGATCTAGCTCGTTCCATTCATGAAAAAATATACTTTGAATAATACTTTTGTATTTGAACGCCAATAGTCATTTATCTGCTGTAAGAATAACTTTTTTTCTTAGTGCATAACGCTTGGCGAGATTTTGGCGACGAATTTGGCGGAATGTCGCCAACTTGGCGACTTTTTTGAAATGTTGCCAAATTAATGAAAATCTCGCCAAATGCATAAAAATGATGCTAAATCAATGAAAATGACGACTAATTGTCGAAAATTCAATATCTTGGAAAGAATATTAGTATCTACTATAAGAAAAACCTATTTTTTCACTGTAAAAGTAGTAAATTCATTACATTATATAAGGAAAGTCATGTGTTGCCTACATCAGATTTTTTAAATATGGTTGAACCGTAACTGATTGATTTCATATTGGTTTGAAAGACTTTTCAATAGCTTTTTATTAATTAAAAAAAATACAGGATTTAACACAAATTTAATTAGTTAAAATATATATATATATTTTTGTTAGAGGACCCCCTCAGAGTTAGTCAGGGGTCTGCAAACCCCACTTTGGAAACTACTGTCGTATGCTATACAATTCAAAATAGGTCTAGGTAGTTTTTTTAGCAATTTAAGAAGAATATTTCCATTTATCAGTGAGCTAAATCCATAATATGCGTATCTCATCATGATCTAAATTTTATTAAGGATAGAAGCGAAATTTTATCATTTCAAATCCTCCCAATCAGAAAGCGCAATATTTTCACAGCCGTTAGTGCACTATTAATGGATTTAGGTTCATTTTCCATGAAAATGGACGTATGATAACTTGAAATCATTAATTTCAACTATTAATATATTTTAAGAATCAGTTCGAGGGCTGGATAATCTCTTATGATTTTATTAAACGACTTACGAACTTTATTTGAATAGTCTAGCGAGCCATTTCTTAATACATCTCCATTGGGATTCGTTGATTATTCGAAAAATATTGTATCTAAAGCAAAGACCGACACAGACTTTTCTATGAAAGAAAAATACTTTTATACATTTGAAAGTGGAAATCGTTTGAATATTTTTTTTTTTAACGGCCAGGCACTTGACTTTCGTCATTCGCCTTTCGTCAGCGGCCAGAACGTGAACCATTTAGCCGTCCTAAGACATTGCCCCAAGCGCACCAGAGGGGGGCGGAACACACTACGCCCATAACACAAACATCCATGCCTTACGTGGGACTCGAACCCACAACGCGGCGGTCGAGCGATTGCTGTGGAAACGCTCGCCTTGACCACTCGACCACTGCGTCGGCATATCGTTTGAATATGCACAGAAGTGAGTGACCGACTGATTGAGGGAGTGATGTATCAAAATCATTGAGCACGCCCGCGATCTTGGTTTTGGTATCATTCGATCGATCTCAGCTGTGAAAACAAGAGAAAAATATAAAATTTTAAAAATTCGAATTAGGAGGTGACGGTGCAAAGGAATAATTGAAAAACTCAAAGCTACTTTGCTTAATTATCGAGCACTTCCACTCTAGCTAGAATGTTGGTTTGGGTCTCATTCAATCCGTCTCAGGTTCTCGGTCAACGAAAATAATCTAATATTTCGAAAATCATGAATTGAGGATAACGATGCAAAGGAATAATTAAAAATTTCAAAATCATTTTTTCAAAATGATCGAGCAATTTTACTCGAGCCAGAATCTCAGTTTTGGTCTCATTCAATCCGTCTCAACTTTCAGATCAACGAAAAAAATCGAAAATTTTAAAATTCGAATTTAAAGCGAGAATACGAAGGGATTTTTATTTACACCTCTTTGCCTCTTAGAAACAACAAATAAATACCTAGTTTGATTTCCTTTCGCTGCCAACAATTGAAACTGATTATCAACAACTTTGATTAAGTGTGCAGGTGTCACATTTAAAGATCCTAGCCATTCAGAAAGCGCGAAGCGTGGGTAAAATGGCTTGTTTTGTATATAAATAATTATAACTATTTTCCTATGTATTTAATTAAACGAAAAAATAATAGAATTGCTCATGTAAAAGGACATTTTTGCAAAGAAGTTAAATATCTGATTCGACGCTTTTTTTGGTATCTTCGAATAAGAATCAATCGATACTGTTATGATGTGTATGAGTTTGTGGACACTATATCTCTCTAATAAGCGAAATGAAATTTGGTACGAAACCTGTTGATTTTGGAAGGACCGAATCTGAGGAAGTAAGTTTCTTAATTTTGTATAGCATCCTTTTTTTCAAAACTCAAAGAAACATAAAAGAAAAATCTGATGTGGGCAACACATGACTTTCCTTATATAATGCAATGAATTTCCTACTTTTACAGTTAAAAAAATGTTCTTATAGTAGATACTTATATTCTTTCCAACATATTGAATTTTTTTCAATTAGTCGTCATTTTCATTGATTTAGCGTCGTTTTTATCAATTTGGCGAGATTTTTGTTAATTTGGCAACGATTAAAAATGTCGCCAAGTTGGCGACATCTCGCCAAATTCGTCGCCAAAATCTCTCTAAGCGTTATGGACGGAGAAATAAGTTATTCTTACAGCAGATAAATGACTATTGACATTCAAATACAAATGTATTACTCAAAGTATATTTTTACATGAATGTTACGAGCTAGATCCACGAGAATAATGTCACCAAATTTATTGCATGGTATTACATATGAAAAGTGAACATGTTTCTCAATAGGAAATATATATATTTTTTTATTTTATATGACTTTTTGGTAATTTTTTTGAAAAATGTGCAATATCACGAGAACGGTTCATGTTAGCGTTCTACAATTTATGTCAATCGTTTTCTAATGAAAAATTACATAAGAAATGTCTATTTGCATAACTTTATTAGCGGTTTTGATTTTTTGACGATTTTCTCAAAATTTCACTCGAAAATTGAGGGGGGTTCTGAACATTCAATTGCGTATAAAAACAATAAACTTCCAGTGTTTACGGACTGTGATTTTTGTACCAAATTTCGTTCGAATCGGTCCATTCGTTCGTCAGTTATCGTCTCCACAGACTCACTGACACACACACACACACACAGACATCACTTCAAAAATGTTCGATTCGTGATCAGGGATGCTTGAAACGTGCTCTTCCGTCGAAAACTCGAATTCAAATTTTCGACCCCATCACAATACTTTCCTTATACATTATGTATATAAAGAAAGTAATAATTAATAAACTAACCATTTTATATGCAGTTTTAATTAAAAGCAAATTATATTACTTTCCTTATATACACAATGTATGAGGAAAGTATTGTGACGGAGTCGAAAATTCGAATTCGAGTTTTCGACGGGAAAGCACGTTTCAAGCATCCCTGATCACGAATCAAACATTTTTAAAGTGATGTCTGTGTGTGTGTGTGTGTGTGTGTGTGTGTCAATGAGTCTGTGAAGACGATAACTGACGAACGAATGGACCGATCCGAACGAAATTTGGTACAAAAATCACAATCCGTAAACACTGGATGCCTATTGTTTTTATACGCAATCGAATATTCAGAACCCGTATATTCGTTCGAATATTCGTTCCATTCATGAGAAAAGATACTTTGAGTAATACTTTTGAATTTGAACACCAATTGTCATTCATCTGCTATAATAATAACTTATTTCTCCGTCCATAACGCTTGGCAAATTTTGGCGACGAATTTTGTGGAATGTCGCCACCTTGGCGACTTTTACATGTTGACAAATTAATGAAAATCTTGCCAAATGGATAAAAATGTCGCTAAATCAATGAAAATGACGACTAATTGTCGAAAATTTAATATCTTGGATAGAATATAAGTATCTACTATAAGAAAAATCATTTTTTTTACTGTAAAAGTAGTAAATTTATTACATTATATAAGGAAAGTCATGTGTTGCCCACATCAGATTTTTGAAGTGATGTCTGTGTGTGTTTATGTCAATGAGTCTGTGGAGACGATAACTAACGAATGAATGGACGGATTCGAACGAAATTTGGTACAAAAATCACAATGCATAAACACTGGAAGCCTATTGTTCTTATATGCAATCCAATGTTCAGAACTCCCCTAAATTTTCGAGTGAAATTTTGAAAAAATCGTTAAAAATCAAAACCGCTACTAAAGTTACGCAAATAGACATTTCTTATGTAATTTTTCCTTAGAAAACGATTGACATAAATTTTAGAACGCTAACATGAACTGTTCTTGAGATATTGCACATTTTTCAAAACATTATCAAAAAGATATAAAATAAAAAAAATATATTTCCTATTGAGAAATATGTTGAATTTTCATATGTAATACCATGCGATAAATTGGGTGACATCATTCTCGTGGATCTAGCTCGTTCCATTCATGAGAAAAGATACTTTGAGTAATACTTTTGTATTTGAACGCCAATAGTCATTTATCTGCTGTAAGAATAACTTATTTCTCCGTCCATAACGCTTGGCGAGATTTTGGCGACGAATTTGGCGGAATGTCGCCAACTTGGCGTCATGTGTTGCCCACATCAGATTTTTATTTATCGGATGCTAACATGCGCTGTTCTCGAGATATTTATTACACGCTTTCAATTGTTCCGTGAAAATAAATAATTTTCAAGGAAGGCATATAAGGAAGAAAAATTTCGTGAGATTTATAGCGCATAAATAAAGGCACCAGCAGGGCCTGATTAACGCACGAGCCTCCTGGTTCGCGGTCCTGGGCCCCACATTTTAAGGGGCTCCTAAATTTTGTATGTGATTAAAAATTTAAACGGGAATAATTTATTAATTAATTTAAAAATGGTAACCTTAGTTTTTATTTTAAATTATAAAATATCTTAAAATTTTTAAATAGTATCATCCCTTAAAGTCTTAATTTTTTGCTTATGGGTGAGACAGCGTCCATCCCTAACGAAGAACCTCTCAAAAAGACAGGTATTTGACATTCTCTATCCTAAACAGTTCGATCTCCCTTTGCAGGCATTGGCGTTAGGTTCTTCGTTAGGGATTGAAGCTGTCCCACCCGTAAGCAAAAGGTTAAGATTGTACTTTTAAGTAAAGAGTTTGGATATTTTTTTTCTATATATAAAAAAAGACCTTCGGACCTGTGATCCTAAATCCCCGTAAATGTCTTATGTGTTGTTGTTTTGCATGTGTTTGGTATGCGTATGGGGACCTCGAATAAAAACTAAGCCCTGGGCCCCAATTTGTCTTGATCATGCTCTGAGCTCCAGCTAGTTTGTATGAATACAATGTTGGAACTTCATAACGCAACATTTTTATGACAATATTTACGATATCTATATTCAGGGACTGAGGTATCCAGACAAATCGCACTGGCCGTGTCCCAAGAAACAGAGGAGGGGCCAGCACCAGAACAGTCGGCTAAAAAATCCAATGAATATGAAGCAATCCAATGAATATGAAGCAATTTGACCAAGTGGAGGCTAGGGATCATATAAACCCCGCTCCTACCATGAATCAGCGAAGCGTTTATTCTGTCACAATTCCTTGCTGAGAATTTGGTTCGCGCGCTGATTTAAATAAATGTGGAAAAAAAAAAACACTGATAATATATGAGCCAAGTAAAACGACAGCTATACGCTTAGCAATAAATAGGTGCTGTAAGCACATAATACTCGATAATTAATCATCCCTTGAAATCTTCAAGGCCCACTACTGTGAGAGTGAAAATATTTATATCACCCTTATTGCACATTAAAAGTCTTCCCCTGAGAGATACAAATTATTGATAATTTGATTTCGATATCAATTAAATTTTGGAATAAGATATAAAAATGTAAAATGTTACTGAGGACTGATAATATGAATGTAAATAATATATCATAATATGTAAATAAATGATGTTTATTCAAAATAAAATATTGAGTTATAATGTATTGAACTGCAGATTTATTATTTTATGATTCTCTTGTATATTCCCGATCCTTATTGCTGCCCCAGGTAAGTAAAGATTTAATGTAACATCAATCTAAAACGGAAAAGTAAAAAAATAAATGTGCTGGATGTTATCAAATGAATGAATGTTTTGTAGATACCGTTAACCGTAATGAATAGACTCGCCATTGTTTAGATATTATCACGAACCGTTCTCGAAATATTAGAAATTTCACTCTCTCTTTTTTTTTTCATATAAGGAGCTCGATATCATCCGAAATAATCAAGCAATTTCTATGAAATTTGGCATGCTAATTTAATTCGTAACAGCTAAAATCCTAATTTGTATTTTTGTTCTTCTAGAATGAAGAAATTTGTTAATTTATAAAGAAATTAATCTTTTGGACTCATGAAATTTTTTTTATACAGCGTTTTGTTTTGTTTACTTACTCTATACGCAAATGTAGAGGATTACTAAAAGAAATTGTTATCATAAAGAAAGTTTTAAATTATTGCTTAATGGATAAAATAAACAGATTGTGATGTTTCTGCCTGCAAAAGATGTTTTTTTTTTACAATCAGACTGAAGAATTAAATAAGGAAAAATATATGCATAGTTAAAAACAGCGATTTAATCTGGCTAATGAACATAACTGGAAATAAAGCTTTCTTAATACAAAGTGCATTTGGGAAATTTTTTTGTCCAGTGAACTCTGCTGGGACTTGTTAAATACACCAGAAATACATCCGAAAGAAAATAATCTCGCCGGATGAAAAAAGAGAATTCTACTTTTTTAAACCACCCGTCAATTAGACAATTTTCTTTCCGATTAAGATGGGGGGGGGGGGGTTGTTTGTTTGTTTCATGGAGATTATCGTATTTAATGAAATTTGCGATCATTTTATTAATTAACTGATTTATAATTTTATTCGGATAGCTCAGAATAATCGCAATAAGTAAAGTAAAAACGCTACGTGGAGTAAAAACAATGTCGAAGTCCCTTTGGATTGTGAATCGAAAATGTTTTTGATTCTGAAGTGGAAATTTGTTTTTTGCATGACATTTAAGAAAGGATTAAAGTTTAGTTTTCATTTTAAAGTTTCTTTAGATAAAAGAATAAAGGCAGTGTTAACTACTTCAGTTTTTCAGTGCTAACTACTTTTAGTCTTACAGCACAAACTGCTGCTAATGCTACACAACTAAAACTTCGTGAAACAGCCTTCTCGTCAGGTCAAGCAAGAATCGCAACCTTCAACCATTAAAGCAAGATAGGTAACTGCTGTTAGAACACAACTGAATCAAAGAAAGTGTATTGCCATAAAAGAGAACTAAAATTCCTAGAAGAGAAAACGAGTAGTAGGAATGAAAGGTAAAACACAAATGAATGAGAAATATGAAGGAACGGTAAAATACCAAAGAAGAAAGTGAATGTTTAACAAAAAGTTTGAAAGCGCTTATTCAATGAATAAAACTACGAGCATAAGTGTCGGAACGCGACATCCCAGTGGTTAACATGTGAGGATTGCACTCTGACGACCCGAGTTCGATTCCTGCCTCTTCCTAAACTGTGGCTGTGTTCACGCGGCGCACGATTACTTTAAACATGTGAGTCCGTAAGTCCCTCCGAGAGGTTGGTGGTAGGGAAAGAAGGGTACGGTCCCTGTGGATGCCTTCCTCACTGGATTCTGGTCTAAATTGGGTGGCACTTCCCGGCCGTCCAAATAGTTGCCTTACACTTTTGACTAGGTCGGACTGCGTAGGTAGCAGAATAAGGAGCGTAAGTGTCCTATTTCATTAAAAAATGTAACTAACTGATTTCAAAAATTACTTGAGTCGTTCAATCTAGCCGTAAAAATAGCAGTTTATAAACAAGAATTAAAAATTAGTAGAACAGAAAATGAAGGAAGAAACACGGGGGTTCTAAAGGCTAAAGAGCTAACTTGGTCAACAAATACTTCGAAAAATAACAAAAATTCAGAAAACAGGTGCAAAATTACCAAAAGAAAAAAGGTAGAGGGGAGCCAAACGATATTGAAAAATTAAATCAGAGATTTTCAAGCAGAAGAGAGGAAAGGAGAATTATTGTTAACTAGAAGGATAAGCTCGTCATAAGGCGGAATAAAGTCGGAAAAGATTATCTCAAATCCGCTATTTCGAAAGTTGTAAAATATTTCCTCCCAACCACTCCGCACTTACGCATGCCAGTCCTACCCCCCCCCCTCATTTCAATATTATTATTTATTATACAACTCCCTAACAAAACACATATATTATTATAGCATCTGATAACATAAAGCAGTTAATCTATACACTCCCTTAGGCCGCCTAACAACCAATTTATCAAGTTTAATGCCTCAAACTTTTGAATTTAAGTTTTCAATGGCTGGTAGTGGTTAAAGGGTCTCACTCTCTCTCACTTCATGGATCATACAATTCGGCTCAAACTAATCTTCCTATGAAGCAATTTTGCATTCATATCATTGCTTAAAACAGTAATTTTAAGAAATAGAAGGTCTCTCCAACTGCATGGTTTAAATATCCAAATTGTGACTTTTTAAATTGGAAATACCTCTCAATAAAGTTCCCAATTCAGCTGAATCCTGGAGGTAAAGGTATGGTCTCATCTCTAACTCCATGAGCTCAATACGTTCCAATTCAGTTTAGTTTTCCTCAATTCTGTTTAGTTTCTTCAAACATTAAAATATCAGTAGCGGGCTTTGTCTGCTAGCTATATATGATAACCAGTTCTTGAAGCAATCAGTCTGACGGTGAATGCTGTTGTTGTTTTCGAAAGCTGTTGACACTAAGCGGTTAAAATCTGTGTTATATGTTACTTTTTAGTCTTATTGCTCCAGTCTTGCGGTGTTAACTGCTAACTATAATTGCTTCCTGCTACTAATTTCTTAAAGGGAGGCTAACCAAATACGCGACCCACAAAATGTCCAGTTAACCAGACATCCATTAAACTTCTTACTGATTTCCTTTTTTGAATGAAAAATATCAGATTCCTGCCAAAGAAATCTCATTCAGTTAGACATTTTGAATTTCTTAAAATTATCATTTTTCAAAAGACTATGGATAATATTGAAAAAATATTTTTGCCTTATAATTTTGTCAAATACTTGACCTTTTTAACACTTTACAACATAGTTGAAAAGTGTTCATGACTTTGTTCATTCTGTCTGTCTGCCTGTTAGGACGATAACTGCCACAAAAATGACTTTAGTATATTATTCAGACGGGCTGTGGGACCTATGGGAATATAAATGAATAATATCACCCTATTAGTTTTGGATTGAACCCGGGTTGAAAAAACGAAATACATTAAACCCTATGGGACCTAATTTTTCAAACATTTTCTAAGTGAATTTAAAATCCACAAAATGCATCGAAAGTTTTGGGAAATATTCAAATTATCTCATAAAATATATAAAACAAAATTCAGCAAAATATATTCAGTAGTTTTTTAAATAAAATTTAAAATAATAATTACACCCTTTATATGAAGAGATAACTTGACCATTATATGAAGAGATCGCGTGACCCACTTCAAAATAAAATATGGCATCCATCTTGTATCAAAATCATGATTTTTAAAGTTCTTTTTAATTCATATTTAGTGTTCTATCTGTCCAAAATCCGCTTTATTTTTGCTCAAATTATGTGCATCTACATACTGAAGCAGCGCAATTACAATATATTTGAGTTTAAATGATCATCCAAATTTGATTATTTCTACAACGAAGCCTACTTTCCACGTATGGAAAATGGAAATAGCAAAATATGTGTTGAAAAATATCATCAAATGAATAATATCACCCGATTAGTTTTGGATTGAACCCGGTTAAAAAAATGAAATACATTGAACCCTATAGGACCTAATTTTTCAAACATTTTTTAAGCGGATTTAAAATTCACAAATTGCTTCGAAGGTTTTAGGAAAGATTCAAATTATCCCATAAAATATATAAAAAAATCAGCAAAATATATTCAGTAGTTTTTAAATAAAAATTAAAATAATAATTATACCTTTTATATGAAGACATCACGTGACACACTTCAAAATAAAATATGGCATCCAGCTTGTGTCAAAATCGTGATTTTAAAAGTTCTTTTTAATTCATATTTAGTGTCGTATCCGTCCTAAAACCGCTTTATTTTTACTTAAATTCTGTGCATCTTCATACTGAAACAACGCAATTACAATATATATGAGTTTAAATCATCATCCAAATTTAATTATTTCCTAATTTTTACTTATGGATAATGTAAACACCAAAAGATGTAGAATGAGTTGTATAAGAATTGCTGCATTTTTTAACGCAAAATTATTTAGCTCATGGACTCTGCAATATAGCTGATAAGAATGAAACATTAAATGAATTTGCACAGAGAGCCAGACGATTTTTTCGAAGAAGTTTTAAGCATAGAGTTAAATTACTTGCACCTCCATGGTTTTAAATTTTAAATAAAATAAATAATTATAGTATTGTGATGAATGGAAAAAAGTTATGAATGAAATGCTGCTTTTATATAGTGGCGATTTATATTTCGATGTCGTCATTTGAATAAAATTAATTTGTTTTCGATGAAGTTTTCAAATATGATAAATTATTGTAGTATTATAATAATTTTAAAAATATTACTGAGGAATGTATTGCATTTTAGAGATATTGAACCAAGCAATTTATATTTTAATGCCGTCATTTGAATAAAGTTCATATTTTTCGATGAAGTTTTAAGTTTTCAAATATAATAAATTAATGTAGTATTGTGATAATTTTAAAGATATTACTGCGGAATGTATCGCATTTTAGAGATGTTTATATAAAATTGCATTGAAGTTGGAAAGTGTTTCATAATAAATGCTTTATGCATAATAGATCTTTCTTGTTTATATATGTGCACCGTTCGTGAGATAAATTTCTTTAAATAAATTAATTAGGAGTAGTGGCTGAAAAGATGGCGTTAAGCTTAATTATTAAATTTTCAGGTCGGGTTGAGTAGGGTCAAAATTAACAAGAAAGATCAATCATGCTTAAAGCATTGATTATGAAACACTTTCCAACTTCAATGCAATTTTATTTATACATCTCTAAATGCAATACATTCCTAAGTAATATTTTAAAACTTATCACAATACTACATTAATTTATTATATTTGAGAACTTAAACCTTCATCGAAAAAAATGAACTTCACTTAAATGACAGCATTGAAATATAAATTACCTGGTTTAAACATCTCTAAAATGTTATACATTCCATGGTAATAATTTTAGAATTATCATAATACTACGATCATTTATTATATTTGAAAACTTCATCGAAAACAACTGAAATTCATTCAAATGACGTCATAGAAAAAATAACACGCCTGGCTCTCTCTATAAAAGCAGCATTTCATTCATAACATTTTCCCATTCATTTCATTCATCATAGTACTAAAATAATTTATTTTATTTAAAAACTCAAGACCATGGAGCTACAAGTAATTAAACTCTATGCTTAAAACTTCATCGAAAAAAATCGTCCTTCCCTCTGTAAAATCAATGAATATTTCATTCATATCAGCTATGCAGACTCCATGAGCTAAATACTTTTGCGTTGAAAAAATACAGCAATTCTTATACAACTCATCCTACATATTTTGCTGTTTACATTTTACAGAAGTAAAAATAGGCTTCGTTGTAGAAATAATCAAATTTGGATGATCATTTAAAATCAAATATATTGTCATTGCGTTGTTTCAGTATGTAGATGCACGGAATTTAAGCAAAAATAAAGCGGTTTTAGGACGAATACAACACTCAATATGAATTAAAAAGAACTTTAAAAATCACAATTTTGAGACAAGATGGATGCCATATTTTATTTTGAAGTGGGTCATGTGATCGTTTCATATCGTGGTCCCGTGATCGCTTCATATAAGAGGTGTAATTATTATTTTAATTTTTATTTAAAAAACTACTGGATATATATTGGTGAAATTTTTTTTATATATTTTATGAAATAATTTAAATATTACCTAAAATTTTCGAAGCAATTTGTGAATTTTAAATTCGCTTAAAAAATGTTTGAAAAATTAGGTCCCATAGGGTTCAATGTATTTCATTTTTTCAACCCGAGTTCAATCCAAAACTAATTGGGTGATATTATTCATTTATATTCCCATAAGTCCTACTGACCGTCTGAACAACATACTAAAATTTCACTTTGATTAAGTCATTTTTACGGCAGTTATCGTGCTAACGGATAGACAGACAGAATGAACAAAGTCATAAACACTTTTCAACTTTGTTGTAAAGTGTTAATAAAAATATAGATCAGATTAAAAATCAATGAGCATTTCTGCTAAAAGTTTTTATAATATTGCAAGCTATGACAAATACTTTCAAAACTACGCTAATCGTGGAACAAAGTTTCCCACTAGCACAATCTGAATTGAGCTCTGGGGGAAGGACCACCATTATAGGGCGCCCCCACGAATTAAACACAAGAAAATTATAAGAATACTTAAGAAAAACTACAGTTTAATAAAGAAAATATCTTTGGGGGGAAATGGTTCCCCTCCCTTTCTTTGCATCAGTAGAGTTCCCCAATTTGCCGATTAGATGCATAGGTAAAAGGTGATGGTTTCAATAAGGAACACCAAGATATTTCTTGCTACAAGGGGCTATGGCGCTAAAATAACTTCACGCTATTTATTCTATATGTTGCAATAATGCTTCACTTAAAAAATGTTCTTCTCTACCAGTGTTAATTGCTATTCAGAGCTGATGATATATAACAAGAACGAAATCCGTACATGGATGATGAATGTTACACCTACCGTGGTATGATTCTAAACATGGAGCACCTAATTTTGGTGTATTTTCAACACTAGGAAAGAATTTGATCTCAATGTACACACACCGACCAGTGAATGAGACACCTGGGAACATATGCAAACGTAGGTCAGGCGGATGTATGCAAATTACGTTTCATCAGTGTTTCTTTCAAGCATACATCCGGAGATGTTTATTCGCACTCCCCCCCCCCCCCCCCGGAGAACTTATTGGGAGGAGGCGTTTGGCAAAAGTCACGATTGCCAGAACAGAACAACTCACTGGTTTCTCGAAAGGTGAGATATCAAAGTGTATAACAGTCGGAAACAGAACCCCCCAGGCATTGTCTAGAAGGCAAAACTGTGGATTGAAAACAATCAATCAAGCCCGTGATCGGCGGTGTCTCAGGCAGTTTGTATGGCAGAAAGGGAATCTACTGTGCAACAGTTCACGGAAGACTCTAGAGAACTTCAATGAAAACTTCAATGAAGACTCAGCCCAATGAATCTCGACCCGAAAATGTGCAGGGAATTGCTAAGAATCGGTATAGCCAATCACACGCCTCTGTGAAAACATCTCATTTCAGCGAAAAACTTAAATGCATTTACAGTGGTGCCGGGAATTGAATCACGGACATCCGACTGGAAGGAGGTTTTATTGTCGGAGGAATCACGCTACAACTTGTTTGTTGCACTTGAAGATTCTTGCCGATCACGTCCACCCTGCAATGTTGCACTTTTACCCCACAGACAACGGGTCTTTCATTTACGATAATGCTACCATCCGCTACGCAGGAACCGTACGACAGTGATTCACGGAGCAGGACTCTGACTTCCCCTATGTACAACCCTGGCCACCGCAATGTCCAGATTAAAACCATATCGAGAACGTTTGGGACATGTTGGAAAGAAAGACACATCCAACAACAATCTCCTCTACCATCAAACGTACAAGAGCTTACGATCTGCTTGCCCAACGCCTAGTACTCTCTTACCTTAAATGCACTCCGGCACCATGTAGTATCCATGCCTAACCGCTTACGTGCTGTAATTCGGGCTAAAGGCGGTGTAATAAAATACTGAAGCTGGGTTTCGAATTCACTGGCCAATGTGTGTATATAAATAAAATAAAAAATCCAACTGTTTATCACAGCATCACTGGAGAACGACTGTACCAATTTTCATGAAGTTTTGATGAGTAGCTTTTGTATGGCCCCATTTAAAATTGAGCTATCCGTCTGCCCTTCTTTCTGTTGTCTTCATGTCTTTTTACTTTCCTTATATACATAATGTATAAGGAAAGTATTGTGACGGGGTCGAAAATTCGAAATCGAGTTTTCGACGGGAGAGCACGTTTCAAGCATCCCTGATCACGAATCAAACATTTTTGAAGTGATGTCTGTGTGTGTGTATGTGTGTGTGTGTGTGTGTGTGTGTGTGTGTGTGTGTGTGTGTGTATGTGTGTGTGTGTGTGTGTGTGTGTGTGTGTGTGTGTGTGTGTGTGTGTGTGTGTGTGTGAAAGTATGTGTGTGTGTCAGTGAGTCTGTGGAGACGATAACTGACGAACGAATCGACCGATTCGAACCAAATTTGGTACAAAAATCACAATTCATAAACACTGGAAGCCTATTGTTTTTATACGTAATCGAATGTTCAGAACCCCCCCTAAATTTTCGAATGAAATTTTGAAAAAATCGTCAAAAAATCAAAACCGCTAATAAAGTTACGCAAATAGACATTTCTTATGTAATTTTTCATTAGAAAACGATTGGCATAAATTTTAGAACGCTAACATGAACCGTTCTCGAGATATTGTACATTTTTCAAAAAAATTATGAAAAGGTCACATAGAAAAAAAAATTCCTATTGAGAAACATGTTCACTTTTCATATGTAATACCATGCGATAAATTGAGTGACATCATTCTCGTGGATCTAGCTCGTTCCATTCATGAAAAAATATACTTTGAATAATACTTTTCTATTTGAACGCCAATAGTCATTTATCTGCTGTAAGAATAACTTTTTTCTTAGTGCATAACGCTTGGCGAGATTTTGGCGACGAATTTGGCGGAATATCGCCAACTTGGCGACTTTTTTGAAATGTTGCCAAATTAAAGAAAATCTCGCCAAATGGATAAAAATGATGCTAAATCAATGAAAATGACGACTAATTGTCGAAAATTCAATATCTTGGAAAGAATATTAGTATCTACTATAAGAAAAACCTATTGTTTTTACTGTAAAAGTAGTAAATTCATTACATTATATAAGGAAAGTCATGTGTTGCCCACATCAGATTTTTTACTATTTATTAACCTTGATGAAAAAGACTCAATATGAGCCTTCAAACGAACTAGATATAATTATTATTTGAGTCTCCAATTGTTATTTGAGTCTCGTGACTTCATAATTTTTTGAGCCTCTATACAATAAATACAATTTGAAATCCGATAGCATGACCCTATCGACAGCACCTTTACAAGCTTTTTTAAAGCACAAGAAGTGAGCAACACTGTGAGGAATCACGATGAAACGATTCACTGTCCCAATGAATCTCTCAATTCTTTTACCATATCTGCGGACACCCTGCTCATGAAACTCTCTTAAAGATTGGGGCTCCAAATGTGTTATTTATAAATTTGAATCCGCCCAAACTTTATAATGGAACTCGATTGGGATTTCAGATGTTGCACAAACACGTTATTATTGAAGCCGCAGTTCTTACAAAATCAGTGGCGTGCGATAAGTAATGGAATAGACGAAGCTACCAAAATATTTCGATCATATATAGAAATAAATTAAAATTAAAGAAACTTATAAAGCAATCCAATTTAATACTCAAAGACACTGATTAATATATTAATATATATTGTATATTCTCTTACAATATATTATATTAATATATTAATATAATATATTGATATATCAATATATTAATTCTATATGTAGAGTTTATAAATTCTACATATAGAAGTGATTACTTTATGATTTATCTAATTGCAAACAAAATATAAATATATATTGAGCTATTTACTAAATTGAAACTGGTTATTATTCAAGAGAATATTTAGCAGAAATTGATTTTTTATTCGTAAAACATTGCTAAAGTTAAACACGTTAACTCAGAAATCTTATAGTGTCTTACATTGCATTGTTTAAGTAATAATTCGGGTGATAATCTTCATTTGGTGGCCAAGCACATAAAATGTACAAATATCAGTGTTTTCGAAATAATACTAGAAATGAGAAAAATGTTTTGTGCACATACTTATCCCAAGCAATTTATTTCTCTGCTTCGCTTATGAAGTTGGAGCAAAAACAAACTTCAAGGAAGGGTTTTTTAAAGACGAAATATCGAGTTTCGCTATGTTGACAAAAAAAATTGTAATTTACATTAAATATTAGTGGAACAAAATAGAAAATTAAGCTTATAGATATATATATTTTATAGATGGCTTTCAGTTTTTAGCAAGTGAAGCGCTGATTCTTTTGTTTCACGCCACTGTACAAAATATTGTAAAAGAAATTCGGTTTTCATTCCCAGAATACCACTTATATCCAGAACTACCCTCTCGAATTTAAAAAACTTCAACTTCCAATGAGTATCTGCTTAGCGATGACGATAAATAAGTCGCAAGGACAAACATTAATCACTGTGGGCATAGACCTAAGTGCCTGCTGTTTTTCACATGACTAAATGTATGCTGCCTGCTTAAGGTCCATAAATGCCCCAAGGTTTTCCCCTAATAAGAAGACCAGAAACGTACTCTTTAAAAAGCTATTGTTTATTTATAAAATTGTTGTCTATAATAATAAAAATAACAGAAGCATAGCTTTACTATGCTGCATATATTTACTTTGAACTACGTCTGGATGGTGTAAGAAATGAAACACGCGCAACACACGTCCTATAGTGTGATATGCTGCAAACTAAGGTGCTGCAAATTACGGTGCTACAAACTCTCTCTCTCTCTCTCTCTCTTTCGTGACATTCATTTCCTCCTCTCCCACCCCCACCTTACCTAGTGTGTGGGAAAACATAGCTACAATTGTTCATATCTCTTCTCTGTTTCCGTTTCCTTCTCTATCTAATATTCTGTACCTTTTCATTTGCAAGCAATGACGGCAAAAGTGGTTTGCACTTTTTTGTGACATTCAATTCTGATATTTATCCCCTTACCTAGTGCGAGGAAAGACGTAGTTCTGCATCAAAAAATAATTGTCTGATGTCTGTGTGCCTGTGTCGTTTGTAGTCGGGAAATTTTAAGCGTTGTACAGCCATGAAATTCAATACAGTGTTATCTCGGCACCCGAGAAAAAACGCTTCGTTATCTGTATAAATAAAAATGTAAAGTGTGCTTCTATCTGTCTATTTATTATCTCATCACGAGAGAACTCACTTCGAAAATTATTAAAAATGTTAAAAAAGAAATTATTAAAAAAGAAAGACAACAGATATTAAACATCCACAACAAATTGTATATTGCGTTTATTTGCATTATATATTCCTAGCAAAGTGTGGATATGCAGCCAGCTAGTTTATTAATAAAAGTAAGAGATGATTCTGCAGTATATACTATCGCTAAATTTCAGAAAAAATGTTTTCTATTATAGCCATTCATTTTTACGCAATGAATATTCACATTTCTGTGTAGTCAACTGATTCTTTCTATTTTTTTTCTAGATATTAATGACAGAACAGCCCACGATGACTGGTCCCGTTCTGAGACGACCAAATCTGAACTTGCATCCCCACAAGGCTTCAACTCCTCAGATCGATCTAACAGCCTGCGTAAAAAGCACCGCCGTAATCGCACGACCTTCACCACTTATCAATTGCACGAACTGGAGAGAGCTTTCGAGAGATCCCATTACCCTGATGTCTATAGTAGGGAAGAACTAGCCGTTAAAGTAAATTTGCCAGAAGTAAGAGTTCAGGTAAGGTAAGACATGCAAATTACATATTTAGATCAGGCAAAAGTAAATTACAGTACGCCCTTTTTCTTTACTTACAATGCGAAGTATATGTATAAAGAAAGTATTTTAATAAGGTCGAAAATTCAAATTTGAGTTTTCTACAAATTTTCCCTTTTTCTGTCAAATTGCATAGATCTTTCAATATATAAATTATATGCAGTTCTATATGACATATACAGGGTGATTAAAAAGAGATGGGTCGAACTTTACGAGGTGGTAGTACACACCAAACCAAGCATTTTTCATCATAGTTTACTGGATCAGAAATGTAAAGTAAAGGCGTTACAGGACTTTGGATTGGGCAAGGTGATTCCATAACTTGGCTCCTCACGATCGCCGGATCTGTCGTCTCTTGACTTCTTTTTGTGAGGATATCTCAAGAGTTTCGTTTATGACACAATCCTTGAATCTGAAGAGGAACTCGTCGCCAGAATTTCGGCCGCTCCTGCCGAAGTGACGACATGCCTGGTCTGTTCGAGACAATTTGCCAGTCCCTCCATCGCCGCTGTGAGTCGTGCATTCAGGTTGGCGGTAGCGCTTTTGAACTATTACTGTAATTATTGTTCATTAAATGTCGTTTTATAACTTCTAAGTCATTCTTGTGTTTTTGCCTCACCTCATCGTTTCACCATTAAGCACCCACTTGCGCCTTTACTTCTCATTTTCAACACTGTAAACTATGACGAAAAATGCTTGTTTTGGTGTGTATTACCACCTCGTAAAGTTTGGCCTCTCTGTTTTGAATCATCCTGTATATGTTCTAGGAAAGGCGAAAGCACCTAGTCGTCTTTCTTTAAGTCGCCAGTTCCTTATCCAACCTACCTCACCACTACTACCCCCTAGATGTTGATACATAATCCCTTCCATCATGCTTCAATAACACCCATCCCTTAACAAATTTAGTTTAAAATATTTTAAGAAATGAAACATTAAAAAAAATTAAAAGTTTGTTTTTAATTCTCTATTTAAATATTATAAAATATAATGTGAATATTATTCTTCAATAATAGTTTACGGTAAGCCTCTCCGTGAGTCCTGATGAGACCCCTATAAATTTTGTTTGCACCTCCATTTCGTATTGTCCCTGAATATAATCGGAATTGTTTTGGGTGTGAATGGAATTTAAATAGCATGATTTTCAATAAAATAAATCTGTATATTTGCTTATAGACATTGAGTTTTTCTCTTGCTTTTACAAAGAAAAACATTGTGATTTTACTTCCCCACACAAAGAGCTTTTGTACAATTTATTCTAATTTAAGAAATCTGTCAATCCAATGCTAATGTATAATCTTTAATTTAAACCATAATGTTAATTATTAGTATCGGTTAACCTAGTTAAACAGAATTATGCAATGGTTAAAAACTAAGTCATTCTATATTTATTTTCTGAACAAACTTTGAACTCAAACACGGAACATATCTTATCGTTTCCTTTACTAACTTTAAAGAGGAATTTTTAAGTATAAAACCGTGTGCAAATAGAAGCAAGAAAGTTAAATATACATCTATCTCCAAAGTTGCATTTCTATATGAGAACTTTTCAACACTTACTTTCCATAAATCAGATATCTGTCAAAAAATACTTATATTCTTCAGATTTTCTAGAAACTCTTCAAAAAGCTCTCAAGTTATCTGGCATTTTCTAAATAAACAAAAATTATTGACGCAAAAGATATTTTCTTAATCGAAGAAACTGTGTGAACATTTGGGGAAATGAACACAGAACGAAAGAAAAAATTTACTAATAGAATCTTAAAATAGGCTTACATTTTTGTGAAAACACCTTGCATATAGAATTAAATGAAATTATTATTGCTTCTATTTCAGTTTAGTGTGTTTTATTGAGTGATGAAAAATTTAAAAATGCATATCAAAGCAGGAATTTTACATAAAAAAGCCTCCATATGGGGGCAAGCTGTGTCCACATTTTCAGAATCCATTTCGAGGTAAGAATTTGCAAATCCATCCCAGTAGCTCAACGGTAGTGCTTCGGTTAGCCAATACGAAGATCTTCTTCTTCGACCTAGACTGTCTGACCTATCAGAAAGGTATAAGGTACCTGTTTGGACGGCCGATAAGTGCCACCCAATTTAGACCGGAACCTAGTGGGGGGGGGCATCCACAGGGACCGTACCCTCCTTCCCCTACTACCAACCTCTCGGAAAGACTTACAGACCCACATGTTTAACGTGATCGTACTCCGCGTGAAAACGGCGGCAGTTTTGGCAGTGGCGAGAATCGAACCGCAATTCCCACGCTCTAACCACTGGGCTGTCGCGCCCCAGTACGAAGATCGGTAATTCAATTCCCGGTTGGGACAATAAGGTCTTTTACACATTTCATTTTCAACAATACTGCAAAGCATTTTTATATTCTTTTTCGCCACTCATTTCGTAACATTTGTTAAGCTGGAAATTTGAATAGAACCTAAAATGTCCAAACATTTTAGTATTGGGTCGCATTTTGCTCTTAAATTGTACTATACTTCTAATTTTATGTTAAGTACGATATTTTAGATGAATGAGGTTAGACGAATTTTTTGAAAAACCGAAAAGGGCATCTCCAGAACCGGGAGTGAAAGTCCTTAGAGAACCCCCCACATCCTTCATAATTTTCTGCTGAATCCATATCAGTCATTGTCTAAGCTTTATCTGTAGCCGATTCTGGGAAATATATGTCTTAAGGGACATTTTGGCAATGGCAAATTTTTCAATATAGCTTGCCACCAACAATTTCTGTAGTCTAAAATTTTTCTTTTTGATTTAGTTTAAAAATGCCTCTATAAAAACTAACTATTATTTGAAAATATAATTTTTAGTACAACTTGTACTCATTATATAAAAAGTTGCTAACATAACTTTAGCACCAAGTCTTGCATGAAAATAGTAGCACTATTTTCCGATACAGAAAAGAATAAGTGAATTAAAACATTTCCAATAATATACAAAATTTATTTCTGAATTATGGTAATTTGGATGTATCTAGGATTACAAAGACTTGAAAATATCCGGTTTATCCCCAGGAATAAAATATTTTTTAAATAAACTTGAAATATTAAATTTCCAAAAAGTGGAAATTTTCTAGTCAAACATCTTCTGCGCTATTCATTGTAAAACATATGTATATTTGATTTTATAATCAAACCTTCGAGATTATTTTGCATATACAGAATTGTAATGAGTTGAAACTTGTAAAACTCAACGAAGTTTGTCTGAAAGAATTTTAAATTGTGAGATTTCCTTAATATAGAATAAAAAATAATTCTACAAAGGAAAGTTAATGTCATTTGCAAATATTTCACGAATAAAAATTTCTATAAGATACTTTTTTTAAACGAATTATTATTCATATTTACTAAAAATTAAGCATTAGTAAATAACGTAAAAAATTAAAAAATAATATTTTAATGCTGATTAATCTAAAGACTTTCACTAATTTCAAAGTTTCAGAAAAGAATATTTTTAAAGCGAATTCGAACGACAAGCTATAAAGACTTATTAAAATGATCTAAAACTGGCAAAAATATTATCTAGAAATTTTTTGCAAAGGTTTCAGTTGCGCAACATGCGTTTTTAGCAATAATAACTTTAAAACGTCAATTTATTCCCATTAAATTTTCCAATTTTACCAACATATTCCCAGTTTATTCCCCAAAATTGCCAGGTTTATTTCCGCTTCTCATAATTCCAAGGAATTATGTATCCTTTTATCTATGTATTGTTTCTTCTATGTATAAATATTGCCTTGCGAAAGCGAATTATGGTAACATCTAAAAATGGATGTATGGTAACACTTAATTTTTAAATATGGTAACACTTAATTTTTTTCAAAGAAATGCAAAACATTTTCTGACCAAAATCTAAAGTCCAAAAATTATCAAAATATCAATACTCAACATATTTTTTTTTCAGGTCTGGTTTCAAAATCGACGGGCCAAGTGGCGGAGACAAGAAAAATTGGAGAATCAAAGCGCCCTTCGTGGTCTTGGCCACTGCAGCTCCGGATTATTGGGTTCCAGTTCTCGTTCCCAGTCACCTATCTGCAACTCATCAGGAAATGGTACTGTGCTTAACCCATGTGTTTCCTCAGTTACATCGGTTGGTAGCCATCTTGGATCCAACACGCCACTGCTCTTCGATCCCTGGCTTACCCCTTCTTTGCTTGGACTGCGATTGCCTGGTCTTCCAGGATTCCAACTGCACACGGTTTATCCCAGCTACCTCACCCCAGCTAATTTGTCTTCAGGGTCAATATCCATAGATGGTTCTAGTAAAGTAAAATCATCACCACTGAATTTGTCCGTGGATAATGATGATCATCCAGGTGAGGAGCATCACGATCCCAGAAGTTCCAGTATTGCTACCCTGAGGCACAAAGCTAAAGAACACCTCCAAGTCATTAGCAAAGGTCAAGTTACATGAAAGTAGATTTAGATCCTCATACATTGTCTAATGATGTGAGTTAAGGATAAGCAATTCGCCATTCATGTACAAAAGTTAGAAAATAATCCAAGAAATTCAACTGATTGTACAAAGATTATCTTAACTCTAAACCATGTTCAACTCTAAACCATGTCCAACTCTAAACCATCATTTCTCAGTGGAAGTAGTGTATAAATATCGAAACGTCAAACTGTTGATTTGTCAAATTTTATCAAATAGAAACATCTGGGAAATATGTGTTAATATAAATAATTATTAAGGAAACGGTACAGAAAATTTACTATTTTTAATTTGTGTGCCATAGAACAGTCTTCGATGACAAAACGATGAATTGGACATATTTACCATATCAAGTTGAATACAAGTAATTGACAACATTGTTTCGTAACTAATGTTGACAAATAAACTTTACAAAATCATGGAATTTTATTATTCTATGATGTACTAGTATATGACAATTAATAAGTAGTAATCGTTTGTTAAACATGATCATTTAAATTATACCATTATATGTTTACATGTAACTATATGTTATACCATCGAGAAGCAAATTTGCGAACAAGCCAGTCTATCAGAACTTATGGTTTCAAAGACTAACCTCAGTATTACTTACTAAATTGTCAGAAGTTTTCAGTGTTGTATTCTAACAATTTTCTTTGTAAAAAATAAGTATACACCTTTCTCTCTACAGCCATTGTTAAAAGTTGTGACATAGCACTGTATTATATAAAAAGAATCTTTATTTAAATTCATGCTATCAGTTCTATGTAATTTATTGTTTCAGATATAATCAATTTTGAACATATATTTCAAACGTTAAATGAGATGGGAGAAATCAATATTAAAATCTGGACTCAATGGCAGTACTTAGCGCATGTGGACATATATGTCCAATACATGATTTTCCTTACATATTGACAAATATCGATACTATGCGAAAACAATAACACATTACAGTATTCTTATATCCATGTCTTGCTGAAAATTTATAAGATTTTGGTTATTACTGATTAAAAAAATCTGATATGGGCAGCACATGACCTTTCTTATATAATGCAATTTACGTCTTTTACACTGAAAATATGATGTATAAGATAGGATGTATAAGATTTACGGCATGGTGTTTTTAACGTTGAATTGTACATTTGGCGTTTTTCAGATGACAACATGTACAACTATCTCGAAGTACCCAATTAACTTATATTTTGCTCTAAATTAACAATTATCAATACTGATAGCATTCTCAATAAGCAATGTAGTCCATATAATAAAATATTTTAATAATTAATTCATTAACTAGCCGTCATTATTGCAATTTTGACGATATTTTCGTCAATCTAGGACGAAATATTGTCAAGTTGGCGATATTTCGTTAGATAATTTGCCAAGTTCGCCAAGTATTACAAACACAAACGGAAAGAAGAGCATTTTTTATATACTAGAAGGTATGCACATCACATGACGGAATTCAAAATTTGTAAAATATTATCTCCCATTTAGCGTCATGTTTGGCGAGTTTAGCGAAATGGCGTTAAGTTGGCGACATTTAAGTTGGCGTTTCTTTCTTTATAACTTCTCTTTCTTTCTCTAATCAGCACTAGGGTACCCCCCCCCCCCCAAGTTACGTACCCGCCAAATTTTGTGAAATTCCATTTAATAGATTTTTATCTATAGTGGATACATACGATTTTTGCTGGCTATTTCACAAAATAGAAACAGGTTCTTTTTCCGAATTCTACCAAAACATAATCAGAACCAGGATAAACCATAACTGACTTATCTACCAAATTTTGAAAAATTTGGTAGATAAGTCGTAATAATAATACTTTCAAAAAAGATTGTCTCACATGTAACAAACTCATTTTACAGGAAGCACTTAAAAATCATTACCCACGGAATTTCCTTAAAGATATTTACAATTCTTTCTTTAAAGAAGAGGATTATACATTCTTTAATGACTTGTGAATATGACATCATATTTGAAGAATCGAGGTACGCATGCGTATGGGTACATACTATATATGGCGAAACGGACGATACGTTTTAGTCGGTAGCATCATTGCCAGCGTGATTTCGTCGTTCCATTTCTGTCTTCTTTCTGTCTGCATTCTGAGGCCTCCTTTTCTGCATTTCGGAGCTTTCATTTTTGCACATGCTACGGGGATCTGTCATTGAATTGCATTGGTATCCGTGGGCGTTGTCTAGACGAAAAGTACTTAAAACGGGAATGAGAGGTCGCTATCCCTCTCAGCCATTTTTATGCAATTCATATGGTTTTCCCCTTTTCCTTTTTTCAAATCGTTTAAATTAGTTATATATATATATATATATATATATATATATATATATTTATTTATTTACTTAAAGTTTGAAAGCCTAAACAAAATGATTTTTATACACTTAATTTCCATTTTACCGTGCGCAAAGCAGCAATAAATAGGATGATAAAATAAATATGCATACCGAATACAATGGCAAGAGTTATCAAGAGTATGAATAACCACACTTTCAAATACAAAAATTGGAACAATTGGAAAATTGGCCATTCGACTTGAGCCGTTATCAAGCCCAATCTTAAGTCGAATGGTCAGCCCGTGGCAATTTCTGGGAATAAACAATATATATCGCCAACTTGGCAATATTTTCCAGTGATTATGAGACAAAATAACAAACACGCACACATACATACCCATAGACTAATTTTCAATTTTATTTATATAGATAGGCTAAGAGAAACAAAGGTGTAGGCAGATTCAAATCAAAACAATATTATATAAATCTTATCCCCCATCTAAAATTGATAGTAAGCGAAGATGTCGAAACTATTACATCTGCCTGTCCCCTCATTTCTCTTCAACAACTTTGAGCAATATCAGTTTTGGATAATGATACATAATTTCTAATTATTCTTTTGAATCGAATCTACCTACACCATCAATTCGGTTCAATTACGCGAATGATTAAAATTTAATTTCTATTTTTCTGTGTACCGCTAATGTGTAAAGAAGTACATTAAAAACTTTTTTTCCTCAAATTATTTTTTTTTCACAACTTGATGTTTGACCAGGCACTTGCTCTGTGAAGCTGGGAAAAGATAACAATTCGTTTCAAGATAGTGGAAACAACGTGCAGAACTGCTGCAACAGCAACATCCATAACTGCAAATTTTCTGAGTTCAAAAATCAATGAACAATGTGTGATTAATAATCAATAATCAAAATAAATAATAATATAAATAAATCTTAATATAAATAATAATTAAATAATATATAATAAATAATAATTAAATAATAATTAAATAAATAAATAATAAATAAATAATAATTAAATAATATATAATAAAATTCTATAAATAATGAGCTTGAAAAATAATAATATAATCAAAATGAATAATAAATTGGTCGCAATTAAAAGTATTTTATATCACAAGGTATTGCCGAATTTTTGGTACACGAATTAGGTAAAGAGGTCCAAATATATTTGAGAACATTAGTACATGCATAAGGGAATTATTGTAATAAGGTTAAAAATAGAATAAAATAGTATGGAAACACGTCAAAGTAATTAATACTTTAAAAATAAAGACAATAAAAAAATTGGCAGCAATTAAAAGTATTTTATTATAATTTTCCTTTATACGACGTACAAAAATCACATGGCCATAGCGCTTTCGGGGCATTACCATGCCCTTCATCAGTCCATTGATGAATAATAACATGAATCAACTATTTTAGACAGAAAAATAAACTAACAAAAAACTCTGTGCTCGACTTGAAGAATATCCATCCTATATATAGTTCAGAATTTTTAGTATATACCTCTCCAGTAGCGAACATTGTACTTACATAATTTTCATGTCAACTTATTGTTTTTTTAAATGTTTGTCACACGAACATATTACAGCACCAAAAGGCGAATTTACTAATTAGTTCCCAGGAAAACATCACGTTCACGATTGCTAAACACAACTTGAAAGATTCCTTACTCTACATTCACTGTTTCCTCATAAAAGGAGGAAATTATCGCAGTATTTCCTCATTGTAAGGAAAATTATATTAAAAATCTGCTTAGTTACAAAATATTCATTTAATGATCACTGATTCATAGAAAGTCATCCGCTTATGAAAAATGTATTAAAGAGAGCAGTGAAATAATGCAATAATATTTAGGCTTTTTTTAAAGGCTGGTTACCATTTGATGACGTAAAGGATTTATACTGACTAAAAATGAATCGAGTTACCTTTCTTTCAAAAAGTCAAATTCTGGTAATAATAAAATTCTGGTTGTTAAACTCACAACAAAAATTTTAGATTTGCTTCAAAATTCCATTTGATGACGGTAGCCTGTAATATTTGTTCTTCTTCGACACAGGCCGCCCGACCTACCAAAAGGTATAAGGTAACTGTTTGGACGGTAAAGTGCCATCCAATTTAGATCGGAAACTAGTGGGGGTGGTGGCATCTATAGGGACCGTACCCTCCTTCCACTACCACTAACCTCTCGGAAGGACTTGCGAACCCACACATTTAACGTGCCCTCACTCCTTGTGAACGCGGAGACAGTTTGGGCAGGTCGGGAATCGAACTCGAGTCATCCGAGTGCAATCCCCTCACTCTAATCACTGGGCCCCCTGTAATATTTGTATCTGTAATATTTGCTGCACCTTACTCGTATATCACAAGCTGTGCATGAGAATCAGTTTTTGAAAAGGACGTGGAACTTTTTGCAACTCTTTAAAATTGACGTCGAACTAAGCGGTTCAATCTCTCCTTGAGTTAGACGACAAACGTCACTTCAGTCAATAACAATGTTCTTGGAAATTTCATGTAATCAACGGTGCGCGTTCTTCAGGGCACCTACTATTCCTGCATATATTTCTACAGTGAAATTTTAAACATTTTCAGCTAAAGATAACATACACATTATACGTGTTTTGGGGGTGTTTTATTAGCAGCTCTCTGTTTTTGGGGCCAGCCCCCATGATGTGCAGATATACCGAATTCAATTCATAAATATAGCATTTGTACAGTCGATCAAAATCCAAGTCGGTATCTAAATACCTCCCGTTATTCACGCCAATCAAGTCATATAATAAAAAAAATCTGATGTGGGCAACACATGACTTTCCTTATATAATGCAATGAATTTACTACTTTTACAGTTTAAAAAAATGTTATTCTTATAGTAGATACTTATATTTTTTCCAAGATATTGAATTTTCTTCAATTAGTCGTCATTTTCATTGATTTAGCGTTATTTTTATCAATTTGGTGAGATTTTTGTTAATTTGGCAACAATTAAAAATGTCGCCAAGTTGGCGACATTCCACCAAATTCGTCGCCAAAATCTCGCCAAGCGTTGTGGAATATGGAGAATTAAGTTATGGAGAAATCAGTTATTCTTACAGCAGATAAATGACTATTGGCGTTCAAATACAAAAGTATTACTCAAAGTATCTTTTTCATGAATAGAACGAGCTAGATCCACGAGAATGATGTCACCCAATTTATCGCATGGTATTACATATAAAAAGTGAACATGTTTCTCAATAGGAAATATTTGTTTTTATTTTTTATAACTTTTTGGTAATTTTTTTGAAAAATGTGCAATATCTCGAGAACGGTTCAAGTTAGCGTTCTAAAATTTATATCAATCATTTTCTAATAAAAAATTACATAAGGAATGTCTATTTGCGTAACATTATTAGCGGTTTTGATTTTTTTGACGATTTTTTCCAAATTTCAATCAAAAATTTAGGGGGGTTCTGAACATTCGATTGCGTATAAAAACAGTAGACTTCCAGTGTTTGTGGATTGTGATTTTGTACCAAATTTCGTTCGAATCGGTCCATTCGTTCGTCAGTTATCGTCTCCACAGATTCACTGACACACACACACACACACGCATCACTTCAAACAGGTTTGATTCGTGATCAGGGATGCTTGAAACGTGCTCTCTCATCGAAAACTCGAATTCGAATTTTCGACTCCGCCACAATACTTTCCTTATACATTATGTATATAAGAAAAGTAACAAAAATACTCTTAGACCAGTGGCTTAACTAACAATTATAGTCCCTTAAGCAAAATTTTAAAAGGGTATTTCGAAATCTTAGTTTTCCCATAACTATTGCACAAGCAAGAAATTGCGCAAGCAGGGATAAATTTACACATTTGAGGAGTCTGAAAATTGTACAGAACCTTGCTGCCCCAATCGGGAATCGAACCTTGGATCCTTGAACTGGCCAGCAGAAGCTCTAACACTGAGCTATTCGGACGAAATCACAAGATCTCATTGTCGAAGTGGACTCTGTATTATCCACTCTCTAATGTCAGATTGGTGTACAACTGACAATCTGACTGACCACTTCCTGCTATTTTTTCTTTCCTTATATATAATAATATATAAGGAAAGTATTGTGACGGGGCCGAAAATTCGAATTCGAGTTTTCGACGGGAGAGCACGTTTCAAGCATCTCTGATCACGAATCGAACATTTTTGAAGTGATTTCTGTGTGTGTGTGTGTGTGTGTGTGTGAAAGTATGCGTGAGTGTGTGTGTGTCAGTGAGACTGTGGAAACGATAACTGACGAACGAATGGACCGATTCGAACGAAATTTGGTACAAAAATTACAATCCGTGAACACTGGAAGTCTATTGCTTTTATACGCAATTGAATGTTCAGAACCCCCCTAAATTTTCGAGTGAAATTTTGAAAAAATCGTCAAAAAATCAAAACCTCTAATAAAGTTACGCAAATAGACATTTCTTATGTAATTTTTCATTAAAAAACGATTGACATAAATTTTAGAACGCTAACTTGAACCGTTCTTGAAATATTGCACATTTTTCAAAAAAAATATCAAAAAGTCATATAAAATAAAAAAATATATTTCCTATTGAGAAAAATGTTCACTTTTCATATGTAATACCATGCGAAAAATTGGGTGACGTCATTCTCGTGGATCTAGCTCGTTCCATTCATGAAAAAAGATACTTTGAGTAATACTTTTGTATTTGAACGCCAATAGTCATTTATCTGCTGTAAGAATAACTTATTTCTCCGTCCATAATGCTTAGCAAGATTTTGGCGACGAATTTGGTGAAATGTCGCCAACTTGGCGACTTTTTAAATGTTGCTAAATTAACGAAAAACTCGCCAAATGGATAAAAATGACGCCAAATTAATGAAAATGACGACTCATTGACGCAAATTCAATATCTTGGAAAGAATATAAATATCTACTATAAAAATAATATATTTTTTTTACTGTAAAAGTAGTAAAATCATTGCATTATATAAGGAAAGTCATGTGTTACCCATATCAGATTTTTTACCTCAGATTAGCCTCCTGATGCAATTTTTATCCTCCAGGTTAACTTTCTGCGTGGTCGTTATCCTCTCGATTTGAAATCGGCTCTCCATATCCCAGAGTCCACTGAATCCGTGCTAGTCGTACTAGGGTCACTTTCAGACCTCCGACATCTTTGTACTAGCCTACAGGGTTGATTTGTTCGGGCGCCATGGTAAAGAACCTTCCAAACAGAAATCGAACTCTGGATCTTCGAACTGGCCAGTCGACGCTCTACAGTTGAGCTACTGGGACTAAATTATAAGCTCTTAATGTCGAAGCGGACTCTGCAAAATCTATAGGGATTTTTTATATCAAAAAATATGTAATTCCTCAAATATTTATTTCATTTTATTCCCCAAAGCAGCATTTATAGCCGTTGTAGTAATGAATAAGTAAAATAATTGCTAAACACAAGCATTAAACTAATTAATAACGGTGTCAATCAGTTTCAGAGTAAAAATCAATGGCCTTTTCCAGAATAACAAGACTGGGTAATTACACCAAAAAAGAAAAGCAGGTTAAAACGTTCCGACAGATGAGTTCGCATTTATTAACGCTAATGCTCTGTCTTTTTAACCTAAAGAAGGAATATGTCCTTTGCCTCTGAAACCAGTTGATAATCTTGATCAAACTTATATGCTGTTACTAACAAATTATTTATTTTTGTAGATTGTAAGAATAATGCATATATAGTTACCTGCATAATGGCATGAGCTCAAATTTGGCGTTCCTCTGCTTTATGAAATCTTCTTCTAAACACATCCGTCGGAAATCAAGTACAGCTCACAAGGCTTAAAAAATCTGATGTCGGCAACACATGACTTTCCTTATATAATGTTATGAATTTACTACTTTTACAGTAAAAAAATAGGTTTTTCTTATAGTAGATACTAATATTCTTTCCAAGATATTGAATTTTCGACAATTAGTCATCATTTTCATTGATTTAGCGTCATTTTTATCCATTTGGCGAGATTTTCGTTAATTTGGCAACATTTCAAAAAGCCGCCAAGTTGGCGACATTCCGCCAAATTCGTCGCCAAAATCTCGCCAAGCGTTATGGACGAAGAAATAAGTTGTTCTTACTTTAGATAAATGACTATTGGTGTTCAAATATAAAAGTATTACTCAAAGTATCTTTTTTCATGAATGGAACGAACTAGATCCACAAGAATGATGTCACCCAATTTATCGCATGGTATTACATATGAAAAGTTAACATGTTTCTCAATAGGAAATATTTCTTTTTCATTTTATATGACTTTTTAATAATTTTTTTGAAAAATGTGCAATATCACGAGAACGGTTTATGTTAGCGTTCTAAAATTTATGTCAATCGTTTTCTAATGAAAAATTACATAGGAAATGTCTATTTTCTTAACTTTATTAGTGGTTTTGATTTTTTGACGATTTTTTCAAAATTTTATTCGAAAATTTAGGGGGATTCTGAACATTCGATTATGTATAAAAGCAATAGGCTTCCAGTGTTTACGGATTGTGATTTTTGTACCAAATTTGGTTCGAATCGGTCCATTCGTTCGTCAGTTATCGTCTCCACAGACTCACTGACACACACACACACACACACACACACACACACAGACATCACTTCAAAAATGTTTGATTCGTGATCAGGGATGCTTGAAACGTGCTCTCCCGTCGAAAACTCGATTTCGAATTTTCGACCCCGTCACAATACTTTCCTTATACATTATGTATATAAGGAAAGTAAAAATGTATGTGGTAGAGGTATGAATATCCATCTCTACATTAAAAACTACTGGAGGTAAAAATTAAACTAAAATTTTACAAACTTGTATTTCAGGCATTCTAAATTTATTATCATTGAAATTTATCTTCGTTAATATTCAATTTTAAACATAAATTTCAGAATTAATAATAATTATAATATATCGGAATGGAAATGACATGCGGCATAGAATTTGTTTGGATCATTAAGTAGCATAATAGAAAATAAGAATTAGTTTGATAAGTTCACAATTTCGGAAAGTATAGAGAAAAGGTTGGAGCACCAATTCAACATCAGGAGCTCAAAATTACAAGCCCTTATGTTATAAGATGAGAAAAAAGAAAATATAGAGGAAACTAGAAAATGCATCCACAAACACACAGACACACATACTAACATACGTACACACACAATGATATCACCTCAAAAATAGACGATTTGGGTTCAGGGATGCTTAAAACGTACTATTCAGTTGTAAACTGGAATTTCTGACCCAGTCAAAATACCTTTTCTGTTATATCGTACTATGCATGTAGGGAAAGTAATAAAGGGGCAATAGCCGAAAGCAAATCGCATTGTACATCATCATCATCATCATCATCATCATACCCAATAACTTTATGCAATGCTCCATTTGATGAGATAATAGCAGCGTTGTATTTTATACTCCTAACATACAGTTTTACTTTTATTTTTAGCATTTTTTTATGAATTGTAATTTATATATTGTTTAATACAAACTATCTAGCAACAAAAAACTGATTTATTGTCTAACATATGTTGTAAGAATAATATTTTAATTTGATTCATAAAAAGGAAAAATCTTTATAAAAAACAATTTCGTATTTCAGTGTATTTGATTGAACGTTGACACAGCTTATATGAAATAGCATATATTCAATCCTTCAGCAATGCATCTGTGAAAAAATAAATCATTGGCAGTGATCCAATGCGAGAGTACGTATCTGGAAAATATGAAAAATGTGTAATGTAGGTGCAGCATATTAATTCTACAAAACTCTGGCAAATGACTATTTCTGAAGTTGCATGATAAAATAATTTCTAATAAATTTATTTGCATTCGAGCGCAAAATTTTACGAAAAACTGAATAGCTTTGTTATTGAAGTGCAGCGAGTTCTAGAAGTAGCTTCCTTAACACCGATTCAAATATGATTGTGTGCGAAATGTCTCGTTGACATAATAAAACTCAATCAATTCGAAGATAATTTAATACACAGCTTAAACTAGTCATGTTTGAGGTCATGACAAATTCCGATCTATGTTCTGAGATATATGGGGGAATCAAAGGTCAGATAATGCTAAGTCTATAGAGAAAAATTAATTTTAAAAAAAATCACACTGCAAATAGAGTTTTATATTCGTTTCGTGTAGCTTGTACAATTGTACAAATTACTAGGATTACATTAATTATTTAACATTTTGAGGGATTTTTTCTTTTCAACTTTCATGAAATAAATATATCAGTTATTAAACGTATAGCTAGATACCCTGCTTCGTTTCAGTTTTGGATCGCGAGAAACAGCTTAGAGTTACATGGATTTTCTAATGGTACATTCGGTAAGGTTTGTAGCAAATTCAAAATGCAGCTCAGATACAAATTAATTGTATTTCATAACGGCCCTCACCAGCACTTAAGAAAATTCAATTGATTCATTGCACAAGACTCTTCGCTTATTGACCATTCCACTTTATAGTTGCGGAATCAGTCAATAGCACTGGACCACTGTCAAAATTTCTCCGAGCCAAAACTAGATATTTTTTCACTAATTTATATATACTGATCACGAATATGAACTAAATTCTACACGCAGAACTAAGAAATTGTGGATCTAGTTTTCAAGATACGGGGTATGTGTGGGGGTGTCAGTAAGAATGAATGATCTTAACTACTTTTAGAAGCCGTCTTCCCTCGCTACAAGAAAGGCTACAAGAGACTACAAGAATGGCTACAAGAGAGACTACAAGAGAGGCTGCGAGAGACTGAGATGCAATATGTCAATGAAGATACAGTTTTCATCTGGATTTGTTTGTCACTGACTGCAATGTTGTCAATGACGAGTAAGGAGAACGGCTTTATCTGAAAACTACTACCATAAAGAAAAAAGATACCAAGGGAAATAAAATATAGCAATGCTACCAGATTAGACCCTTTTGAAAAATTGCTCCAGAAACACATTTCAAGCAACAGGTTTCTTCTGTGGTGATTGATGGTATGTATATGCAAATGTGCAAATTTGTTTTATAGATATTTCAAGAACTAGAGTTAACCGGGTGTTTTATCATACATTTTCATATTCAGCAAACCATACAGCATAACAGTAACTTCGTTTAATCTTAAAGACACACAAAAAGTCTAAATTTGGTGTTCAGTTTAATCTATGGAATTAGAAAAAATGAGGTGAAACTCCTATAGATGAAACTCTTGAAAATATCATAATACTTTGAGAATTATATTTAGGTGTCGCTAGTGTTAATAAAGTAGTCGCTGTTGTTAGTAGACGCAACAGAAAGGCGTAGTATTTATTATAATGTTTGATTATTTTTAAATTGAGGGTTCCCTAATTATGAGTATAATTAACCAGTATTTTTTCATAGCTGCAGGGTAGAGTACAGAATATATGGAGAAAAAAATAAATTGAAAGGTAAAATAATTTTAAATACATAGGAATATTCGCTATCGTTTCAGTTCTAATTCGCATTGCACTAATAATTGTTTTTAAATAAGTATTTTAGGTAT